>JBBPBR010002217.1:0-12810 GCA_037974775.1 Cicer pinnatifidum | reverse complement strand
GACAAGAATATGCCTAGGGAGGACGAAAATGACCTAAATATTAATTCAATGACACAAACAAAGTTATTGGATGCACAAGATTGGTTAAAAACCCTAATTGGACAAGAATAAGCCTAGGGAGGACGTAAATGACCTAATTGATCATCCAATGACAAAAACACACCTATTGGATGCACATGATCTGTTAAAAACCCTAATTGGACAAGAATAAGCCTAGGGAGGACGAAAATGACCTAATTGATCATCCAATGACACAAACACACCTATTGGATGCACAAGATTGGTTTAAAACCCTAATTGGACAAGAATATGCCTAGGGAGGACGAAAATGACCTAATTGATCATCCAATGACACAAATGAACGTATTGGATGCACAAGATTAGTCAAAAACCCTAATTCGACAAGAATATGCCTAGGGAGGAAGAAAATAACCTAATTGATCATCCAATGACACAAACACACCTATTGGATGCACAAGATTGGTTAAAAACCCTAATTGGACAAGAATATGCCTAGGGAGGACGAAAATGACCTAATTTATCATCCAATGACACAAACCAACCTATTGGATGCACAAGATCAGTTAAAAAACCTAATTAGACAAGAATAAGCGTAGGGAGGACGAAAATGACCTAATTGATCATCCAATGACACAAACACACCTATTGGATGCACAAGATTGGTTAAAAACCCTAATTGGACAAGAATATGCCTAGGGAGGACGAAAATGACCTAATTGATCATCCAATGACACAAACACACCTATTGGATGCACAAGATTAGTTAAAAACCCTAATTGGACAAGAATAAGCCTAGGGAGGACGAAAATAACCTAATTGATCATCCAAAGACACAAACACACCTATTGGATGCACAAGATTGGTCTAAAACTCTAATTGGACAAGAATATGCCTAAGGAGGACGAAAATGACCTAAATGTTAATCCAATGACACAAATGAACGTATTGGATGCACAAGATTGGTTAAAAACCCTAATTGGACAAGAATAAGCCTAGGGAGGACGAGAATGACCTAAATGTTAATCCAATGACACAACTCAACTTATTGGAAGCACAAGATTGGTTAAAAACCCTAAATGGATAAGAATAAGCCTAGGGAGGACGAAAATGACCTAATTGATCATCCAATGACACAAACACACCTATTGGATGCACAAGATTGGTTAAAAACCCTAATTGGACAAGAATATGCCTAGGGAGGACGAAAATGACCTAATTGATCATCCAATGACACAAACACACCTATTGGATGCACAAGATTGGTTAAAAATCCTAATTGGACAAGAATATGCCTAGAGAGGACGAAAATGACCTAAATGTTAATCCAATGACACAAATGAACTTATTGGATGCACAAGATTAGTTAAAAACCCTAATTGGACAAGAATAAGCCTAGGGAGGACGAAAATGACCTAAATGTTAATCCAATGACACAACTCAACTTATTGGAAGCACAAGATTGGTTAAAAACCCTAATTGGATAAGAATAAGCCTAGGGAGGACGAAAATGACCAAATTGATCATCCAATGACACAAACACACCTATTGGATTCACAAGATTGGTTAAAAACCCTAATTGGACAAGAATATGCCTAGGGAGGACGAAAAAGACCTAATTGATCATCCAATGACACAAACACACCTATTGGATGCACAAGATTGGTCTAAAACTCTAATTGGACAAGAATATGCCTAAGGAGGACGAAAATGACCTAAATGTTAATCCAATGACACAAATGAACGTATTGGATGCACAAGATTGGTTAAAAACCCTAATTGGACAAGAATAAGCCTAGGGAGGACGAAAATGACCTAAATGTTAATCCAATGACACAACTCAACTTATTGGAAGCACAAGATTGGTTAAAAACCCTAATTGGATAAGAAATAAGCATAGGGAGGACTAAAATGACCTAATTGATCATCCAATGACACAAACACACCTATTGGATGCACAAGATCGGTTAAAAACCCTAATTGGACAAGAATATGCCTAGGGAGGACGAAAATGACCTAATTGATCATCCAATGACACAAACACACCTATTGGATGCACAAGATTGGTTAAAAACCCTAATTGGACAAGAATATGCCTAGGGAGGACGAAAATGACCTAATTGATCATCCAATGACACAAACACACCTATTGGATGCACAAGATTGGCTAAAAACCCTAATTGGACAAGAATATGCCTACGGAGGACGAAAATGACCTAAATGTTAATCCAATGACACAAATGAACGTATTGGATGCACAAGATTGGTTAAAAACCCTAATTGGACAAGAATAAGCCTAGGGAGGACGAAAATGACCTAAATGTTAATCCAATGACACAACTCAACTTATTGGAAGCACAAGATTAGTTAAAAACCCTAATTGGACAAGAATAAGCCTAGGGAGGACGAAAATGACCTAATTGATCATCCAATGACACAAACACACCTATTGGATGCACAAGATTGGTTAAAAACCCTAATTGGACAAGAATATGCCTAGGGAGGACGAAAATGACCTAATTGATCATCCAATGACACAAACACACCTATTGGATGCACAAGATTGGTTAAAAACCCTAGTTGGAATGGAATGCCTAGGGAGGACGAAAATGACCTAATTGATCATCCAATGACACTAATGAACTTATTGGATGCACAATATTGGTTAAAAACCCTAATTGGACAAGAATAAGCCTAGGGAGGACGAAAATGACCTAATTGATCATCCAATGACACAAACACACCTATTGGATGCACAAGATTGGTTAAAAACCCTAATTGGACAAGAATATGCCTAGGGAGGACGAAAATGACCTAATTGATCATCCAATGACACAAATGAACTTATTTGATGCACAAGATTGGTCAAAAACCCTAATTGGACAAGAATAAGCCTATGGAGGACGAAAATGACCTAATTGATCATCCAATGACACAAACACACCTATTGGATGCACAAGATTGGTTAAAAACCCTAATTGGACAAGAATATGCCTAGGGAGGACGAAAATGACCTAATTGATCATCCAATGACACAAACACACCTATTGGATGCACAAGATTGGTAAAAAACCTTTATTGGACAAGAATAAGCCTAGGGAGGACGAAAATGACCTAATTGATCATCCAATGACACAAACACACCTATTGGATGCACAAGATTGGTTAAAAACCCTAATTGGACAAGAATATGCCTAGGGAGGACGAAAATGACCTAATTGATCATCCAATGACACAAACCCACCTATTGGATGCACAAGATCAGTTAAAAACCCTAATTGGACAAGAATAAGCTTAGGGAGGACGAAAATGACCTAATTGATCATCCAATGACACAAACACACCTATTGGATGCACAAGATTGGTTAAAAACCCTAATTGGACAAGAATATGCCTAGGGAGGACGAAAATAACCTAAATATTAATCCAATGACACAACTCAACTTATTGGATGCACAAGATTGGTTAAAAACCCTAATTGGACAAGAATAAGCCTAGGGAGGACGAAAATAACCTAATTGATCATCCAATGACACAAACACACCTATTGGATGCACAAGATTGGTTAAAAACCCTAATTGGACAAGAATATGCCTAGGCAGTACGAAAATGACCTAAATGTTAATCCAATGACACAAATGAACTTATTGGATGCACAAGATTGGTTAAAAACCCTAATTGGACAAGAATAAGCCTAGGGAGGACGAAAATGACCTAATTGATCATCCAATGACACAAACACACCTATTGGATGCACAAGATTGGTTAAAAACCCTAATTGGACAAGAATATGCCTAGGGAGGACGAAAATGACCTAATTGATCATCCAATGACACAAACACACCTATTGGATGCACAAGATTGGTTTAAAACCCTAATTGGACAAGAATATGCCTAGGGAGGACGAAAATGACCTAATTGATCATCCAATGACACAAATGAACGTATTGGATGCACAAGATTGGTTAAAAACCCTAATTGGACATGAATATGCTTAGGGAGGACGAAAATAACCTAATTGATCATCCAATGACACAAACACACCTATTGGATGCACAAGATTGGTTAAAAACCCTAATTGGACAAGAATATGCCTAGGGAGGACGAAAATGACCTAATTGATCATCCAATGACACAAACACACCTATTGGATGCACAAGATCGGTTAAAAATCCTAATTCGACAAGAATAAGCCTAGGGAGGACGAAAATGACCTAATTGATCATCCAATGACACAAACACACCTATTGGATGCACAAGATTCATTAAAAACCCTAATTGGACAAGAATATGCCTAGGGAGGACGAAAATGACCTAATTGATCTTCGAATGACACAAATGAACTTATTGGATGCACAAGATTAGTTAAAAACCCTAACTGGACAAGAATAAGCCTAGGGAGGACGAAAATAACCTAATTGATCATCCAATGACACAAACACACCTATTGGATGCACAAGATTGGTCTAAAATTCTAATTGGACAGGAATAAGCCTAAGGAGAACGAAAATGACCTAAATATTAATCCAATGACACAAATGAACGTATTGGATGCACAAGATTGGTTAAAAACCCTAATTGGACAAGAATAAGCCTAGGGAGGACGAAAATGACCTAAATGTTAATCCAATGACACAACTCAACTTATTGGAAGCACAAGATTGGTTAAAAACCCTAATTGGATAAGAATAAGCCTAGGGAGGACGAAAATGACCTAATTGATCATCCAATGACACAAACACACCTATTGGATGCACAAGATTGGTTAAAAACCCTAATTGGACAAGAATATGCCTAGGGAGGACGAAAATGACCTAATTGATCTTCGAATGACACAAATGAACTTATTGGATGCACAAGATTAGTTAAAAACCCTAATAGGACAAGAATAAGCCTAGGGAGGACGAAAATAACCTAATTGATCATCCAATGACACAAACACACCTATTGGATGCACAAGATTGGTCTAAAACTCAAATTGGACAAGAATATGCCTAAGGAGGACGAAAATGACCTAAATGTTAATCCAATGACACAAATGAACGTATTGGATGCACAAGATTGGTTAAAAACCCTAATTGGACAAGAATAAGCCTAGGGAGGACGAAAATGACCTAAATGTTAATCCAATGACACAACTCAACTTATTGGAAGCACAATATTGGTTAAAAACCCTAATTGGACAAGAATATGCCTACGGAGGACGAAAATGACCTAATTGATCTTCGAATGACACAAATGAACTTATTGGATGCACAAGATTAGTTAAAAACCCTAATTGGACAAGAATAAGCCTAGGGAGGACGAAAATAACCTAATTGATCATCCAATGACACAAACACACCTATTGGATGCACAAGATTGGTCTAAAACTCTAATTGGACAAGAATATGCCTAAGGAGGACGAAAATGACCTAAATGTTAATCCATTGACACAAATGAACGTATTGGATGCACAAGATTGGTTAAAAACCCTAATTGGACAAGAATAAGCCTAGGGAGGACGAAAATGACCTAAATGTTAATCCAATGACACAACTCAACTTATTGGATGCACAAGATCGGTTAAAAACCCTAATTGGATAAGAATAAGCCTAGGGAGGACAAAAATGACCTAATTGATCATCCAATGACACAAACACGCCTATTGGATGCACAAGATTGGTTAAAAACCCTAATTCGACAAGAATATGCCTAGGGAGGACGAAAATGACCTAATTGATCATCCAATGACACAAACACACCTATTGGATGCACAAGATCGGTTAAAAACCCTAATTGGACAAGAATAAGCCTAGGGAGGACGAAAATGACCTAATTGATCATCCAATGACACAAACACACCTATTGGATGCACAAGATTGGTTAAAAACCCTAATTGGACAAGAATATGCCTAGGGAGGATGAAAATGACCTAATTGATCATCCAATGACACAAACACACCAATTGGATGCACAAGATTCGTTAAAAACCCTAATTGGACAAGAATATGCCTAGGGAGGACGAAAATGACCTAATTGATCATCCAATGACAGAAACACACCTATTGGATGCACAAGATTGGTCTAAAACTCTAATTGGACAAGAATATGCCTAGGGAGGACGAAAATGACCTAAATGTTAATCCAATGACACAACTCAACTTATTGGATGCACAAGATTGGTTAAAACCCCTAATTGGACAAGAATAAGCCTAGGGAGGACGAAAATGACCTAATTGATCATCCAATGACACAAACACACCTATTGGATGCACAAGATTGGTTAAAAACCCTAATTGGACAAGAATATGCCTAGGGAGGACGTAAATGACCTATTTGATCATCCAATGACACAAACACACCTATTAGATGCACAAGATTGGTTAAAAACCCTAATTGGAGAAGAATAAGCCTAGGGAGGACGAAAATGACCTAATTGATCATCCAATGACACAAACACACCTATTGGATGCACAAGATTGGTTAAAAACCCTAATTGGACAAGAATATGCCTAGAGAGGACGAAAATGACCTAATTGATCATCCAATGACACAAATACACCTATTGGATGCACAAGATTGGTTAAAAACCCTAATTGGACAAGAATATGCATAGGGAGGACGAAAATGACCTAAATGTTAATCCAATGACACAAATGAACTTATTGAATGCACAAGATTGGTTAAAAACCCTAATTGGACAAGAATAAGCCTAGGGAGGACGAAAATGACCTAATTGATCATCCAATGACACAAACACACCTATTGGATGCACAAGATTGGTTAAAAACCCTAATTGGACAAGAATATGCCTAGAGAGGACGAAAATGACCTAATTGATCATCCAATGACACAAATACACCTATTGGATGCACAAGATCGGTTAAAAACCCTAATTGGACAAGAATAAGCCTAGGGATGACAAAAATGACCTAATTGATCATCCAATGACACAAACACACCAATTGGATGCATAAGATTGGTTAAAAACCCTAATTGGACAAAAATATGCCCTGGGAGGACGAAAATGACCTAATTGATCATCCAATGACACAAACACACCTATTGGATGCAGAAGATTGGTTAAAAATCCTAATTGGACAAGAATAAGCCTAGGGAGGACGAAAATGACCTAATTGATCATCCAACGCACAAACACACCTATTGGATGCACAAGATTGGTTAAAAACCCTAATTGGACAAGAATAAGCCTAGGGAGGACGAAAATGACCAAATTGATCATCTATTGCCACAAACACACCTATTGGATGCACAAGATTGGTTAAAAACCCTAATTGGACAAGAATATGCCTAGGGAGGACGAAAATGACCTAATTGATCATCCAATGACACAAACACACCTATTGGATGCACAAGAATGGTTAAAAACCCTAATTGGACAAGAATATGCCTAGGGAGGACGAAAATGACCTAAATATTAATTCAATGACAAAAACAAACTTGTTGGATGCACAAGATTGGTTAAAAACCCTAATTGGACAAGAATAAGCCTAGGGAGGACGAAAATGACCTAATTGATCATCCAATGACACAAACACACCTATTGGATGCACAAGATTGGTTAAAAACCCTAATTGGACAAGAATAAGCCTAGGGAGGACGAAAATGACCTAATTGATCATCCAATGACACAAACACACCTATTGGATGCACAAGATTGGTTAAAAACCCTAATTGGACAAGAATATGCCTAGGGAGGTCGAAAATGACCTAAATATTAATTCAATGACACAAACAAAGTTATTGGATGCACAAGATTGGTTAAAAAAACCCTAATTGGACAAGAATAAGCCTAGGGAGGACGTAAATGACCTAATTGATCATCCAATGACACAAACACACCTATTGGATGCACAAGATTGGTTAAAAACCCTAATTGGACAAGAATATGCCTAGGGAGGATGAAAATGACCTAAATATTAATTCAATGACACAAACAAAGTTATTGGATGCACAAGATTGGTTAAAAACCCTAATTGGACAATAATAAGCCTAAGGAGGACGAAAATGACCTAATTGACCATCCAATGACACAAACACACCTATTGGATGCACAAGATTGGTTAAAAACCCTAATTGGACAAGAATAAGCCTAGGGAGGACGAAAATGACCTAATTGATCATCCAATGACACAAACACACCTATTGGATGCACAAGATTGGTTAAAAACCCTAATTGGACAAGAATAAGCCTAGTGAGGACGAAAATGACCTAATTGATCATCCAATGACACAAACACACCTATTGGATGCACAAGATTGGTTAAAAACCCTAATTGGACAAGAATATGCCTAGGGAGGACAAATATGACCTAAATGTTAATCCAATAACACAAATGAACTTATTGGATGCACAAGATTGGTTAAAAACCCTAATTGGACAAGAATAAGCCTAGGGAGGACGAAAATGACCTAATTGATCATCCAATGACACAAACACACCAATTGGATGCACAAGATTGGTTAAAAACCCTAGTTGGACAAGAACATGCCTAGGGAGAACGAAAATGACCTAAATATTAATTCAATGACACAAACAAAGTTATTGGATGCACAAGATTGGTTAAAAACCCTAATTGGACAAGAATAAGCCTAGGGAGGACGAAAATGACCTAATTGATCATCCAATGACACAAACACACCTATTGGATGCACAAGATTGGTTAAAAACCCTAATTGGACAAGAATAAGCCTAGGGAGGACGAAAATGACCTAATTGATCATTCATTGACAAAAACACACCTATTGGATGCACAAGATTGGTTAAAAACCCTAATTGGATAAGAATAAGGCTAGGGAGAACAAAAATGACCTAAATGTTAATCCAATGACACAACTCAACTTATTGGATGCACAAGATTGGTTAAAAACCCTAATTGGACAAGAATAAGCCTAGGGAGGAAGAAAATGACCTAATTGATCATCCAATGACACAAACACACCTATTGGATGCACAAGATTGGTTAAAAACCCTAGTTGGACAAGAACATGCCTAGGGAGGACGAAAATGACCTAAATATTAATTCAATGACACAAACAAAGTTATTGGATGCACAAGATTGGTTAAAAACCCTAATTCGACAAGAATAAGCCTAGGGAGGACGAAAATGACCTAATTGATCATCCAATGACACAAACACACCTATTGGAAGCACAAGATTGGTTAAAAACACTAATTGGACAAGAATATGCCTAGGGAGGACGAAAATGACCTTAATGTTAATCCAATGACACAAATGAACTTATTGGATGCACAAGATTGATTAAAAACCCTAATTGGACAAGAATAAGCCTAGGGAGGACGAAAATGACCTAATTGATCATCCAATGACACAAACACACCTATTGGATGCACAAGATTGGTTAAAAACCCTAATTGGACAAGAATATGCCTAGGGAGGACAAAAATGACCTAAATATTAATTCAACGACACAATCAAAGTTAATGGATGAACAAGATTGGTTAA
The DNA here is from genome assembly GCA_037974775.1 of Cicer pinnatifidum. Lineage (NCBI taxonomy): Eukaryota > Viridiplantae > Streptophyta > Magnoliopsida > Fabales > Fabaceae > Cicer > Cicer pinnatifidum. The sequence goes on along the minus strand of JBBPBR010002217.1, from coordinate 3,322 downwards.
AAACCCTAATTGGACAAGAATAAGCCTAGGGAGGACGAAAATGACCTAATTGATCATCCAATGACACAAACACACCTATTGGATGCACAAGATTGGTTAAAAACCCTAATTGGACAAGAATATGCCTAGGGAGGAGGAAAATTTCCTAAATATTAATTCAATGACACAAACAAAGTTATTGGATGCACAAGATTGGTTAAAAACCCTAATTGGACAAGAATAAGCCTAGGGAGGACGAAAATGACCTAATTGATCATCCAATGACACAAACACACCTATTGGATGCACAAGATTGGTTAAAAACCCTAATTGGACAAGAATATGCCTAGGGAGGACGAAAATGACCTAATTGATCATCCAATGACACAAACAAACATATTGGATGAACAAGATTGGTTAAAAACCCTAATTGGACAAGAATATGCCTAGGGAAGACGAAAATGACCTAAATATTAATTCAATGACACAAACAAACTTATCGGATGCACAAAATTGGTTAAAAACCCTAATTGGACAAGAATAAGCCTAGGAAGGACGAAAATGACCTAATTGATCATCCAATGACAAAAACACACCTATTAGATGCACAAGATTGGTTAAAAACCCTAATTGGACAAGAATAAGCCTAGGGAGGACGAAAATGACCTAATTGATCATCCAATGACACAAACACACCTATTGGATGCACAAGATTGGTTAAAAACCCTAATTGGACAAGAATATGCCTAGGGAGGACGAAAATGACCTAATTGATCATCCAATGACACAAACAAACATATTGGATGAACAAGATTGGTTAAAAACCCTAATTGGACAAGAATAAGCCTAGGGAGGACGAAAATGACCTAATTGATTATCCAATGACACAAACACACCTATTTGATGCACAAGATTGGTTAAAAACCCTAATTGGACAAGAATATGCCTAGGGAGGACGAAAATGACCTAAATATTAATTCAATGACACAAACAAACTTATCGGATGCCCAAGATTGGTTAAAAACCCTAATTGGACAAGAATAAGCCTAGGGAGGACGAAAATGACCTAATTGATCATCCAATGACACAAACACACCTATTGGATGCACAAGATTGGTTAAAAACCCTAATTGGACAAGAATATGCCTAGGGAGGACGAAAATGACCTAATTGATCATCCAATGACACAAACACACCTATTGGATGCACAAGATTGGTTAAAAACCCTAATTGGACAAGAATAAGCGTAGGGAGAACGAAAATGACCTAAATGTTAATCCAATGACACAACTCAACTTATTGGATGCACAAGATTGGTTAAAAACCCTAATTGGACAAGAATAAGCCCAGGGAGGATGAAAATGAGCTAATTGATCATCCAATGACACAAACACACCTATTGGATGCACAAGATTGGTTAAAAACCATAATTGGACAAGAATATGCCTAGGGAGGACGAAAATGACCTAAATGTTAATCCAATGACACAAATGAACTTTTTAGATGTACAATATTGGTTAAAAACCCTAATTGGACAAGAATAAGCCTAGGGAGGACGAAAATGACCTAATTGATCATCCAATGAGACAAACACACCTATTGGATGCACAAGATTGGTTAAAAACCCTAATTGGACAAGAATATGCCTAGGTAGGACGAAAATGACCTAAATATTAATTCAATGACACAAACAAAGTTATTGGATGCACAAGATTGGTTAAAAACGCTAATTGGACAAGAATAAGCCTAGGGAGGACGTAAATGACCTAATTGATCATCCAATGACACAAACACACCTATTGGATGCACATGATCGGTTAAAAACCCTAATTGGACAAGAATAAGCCTAGGGAGGACGAAAATGCCCTAATTGATCATCCAATGACACAAACACACCTATTGGATGCACAAGATTGGTTAAAAACCCTAATTGGACAAGAATAAGCCTAGGGAGGACGAAAATGACCTAATTGATCATCCAATGAGACAAACACACCTATTGGATGCACAAGATTGGTTAAAAACCCTAATTGGACAAGAATATGCCTAGGGAGGACGAATATGACCTAAATGTTAATCCAATAACACAAATGAACTTATTGGATGCACAAGATTGGTTAAAAACCCTAATTGGACAAGAATATGCCTAGGAAGAACGAAAATGACCTAAATGTTAATCCAATGACACAACTCAACTTATTGGATGCACAAGATTGGTTAAAAACCCTAATTGGACAAGAATAAGCCTAGGGAGGACGAAAATAACCTAATTGATCATCCAATGACACAAACACACCTATTGGATGCACAAGATTGGTTAAAAACCCTAATTGGACAAGAATATGCCTAGGGAGGACGAAAATGTCTTAATTGATCATCCAATGACACAAACACACCTCTTGGATGCACAAGATCGGTTAAAAATCCTAATTGGACAAGAATAAGCCTAGGGAGGACGAAAATGACCTAATTGATCATCCAATGACACAAACACACCTATTGGATGCACAAGATTGGTTAAAAACCCTAATTGGACAAGAATATGCCTAGGGAGGACGAAAATGACCTAATTGATCATCCAATGACACAAACACACCTATTGGATGCACAAGATTGGTTAAAAACCCTAATTGGACAAGAATAAGCGTAGGGAGAACGAAAATGACCTAAATGTTAATCCAATGACACAACTCAACTTATTGGATGCACAAGATTGGTTAAAAACCCTAATTGGACAAGAATAAGCCCAGGGAGGATGAAAATGAGCTAATTGATCATCCAATGACACAAACACACCTATTGGATGCACAAGATTGGTTAAAAACCATAATTGGACAAGAATATGCCTAGGGAGGACGAAAATGACCTAAATGTTAATCCAATGACACAAATGAACTTTTTAGATGTACAATATTGGTTAAAAACCCTAATTGGACAAGAATAAGCCTAGGGAGGACGAAAATGACCTAATTGATCATCCAATGAGACAAACACACCTATTGGATGCACAAGATTGGTTAAAAACCCTAATTGGACAAGAATATGCCTAGGTAGGACGAAAATGACCTAAATATTAATTCAATGACACAAACAAAGTTATTGGATGCACAAGATTGGTTAAAAACGCTAATTGGACAAGAATAAGCCTAGGGAGGACGTAAATGACCTAATTGATCATCCAATGACACAAACACACCTATTGGATGCACATGATCGGTTAAAAACCCTAATTGGACAAGAATAAGCCTAGGGAGGACGAAAATGCCCTAATTGATCATCCAATGACACAAACACACCTATTGGATGCACAAGATTGGTTAAAAACCCTAATTGGACAAGAATA
>JBBPBR010002215.1:0-12822 GCA_037974775.1 Cicer pinnatifidum | reverse complement strand
TTGTCCAATTAGGGTTTTTAACCAATCTTGTGCATCCAATAGGTGTGTTTGTGTCATTGGATGATCAATTAGGTCATTTTCGTCCTCCCTAGGCATATTCTTGTCCAATTAGGGTTTTTAACCTGTCTTGTGCATCCAATAGATGTGTTTGTGTCATTGGATGATCAATTAGGTCATTTTCGTCCTCCCTAGGCTTATTCTTGTCCAATTAGGGTTTTTAATTAATCTTGTGCATCCAATAAGTTCATTAGTGTCATTGGATGATCAATTAGGTCATTTTCGTCCTCCCTAGGCATGTTCTTGTCCAACTAGGGTTTTTAACCAATCTTGTGCATCCAATAGGTGTGTTTGTGTCATTGGATGAACAATTAGGTCATTTTCGTCCTCCCTAGGCTTATTCTTGTCCAATTAGGGTTTTTAACCAATCTTGTGCATCCAATAAGTTGAGTTGTGTCATTGGATTAACATTTAGGTCATTTTCGTTCTCCATAGGCTTATTCTTGTCCAATTAGGGTTTTTAACCAATCTTGTGCATCCAATAAGTTCATTTGTGTCATTGGATTAACATTTAGGTCATATCCGTCCTCCCTAGGCATATTCTTGTCCAATTAGGGTTTTTAACCAATCTTGTGCATCCAATAGGTGTGTTTGTGTCATTGGATGATCAATTAGGTCACTTTCGTCCTCCCTAGGCTTATTCTTGTCCAATTAGGGTTTTTAACCAATCTTGTGCATCCAATAAGTTCATTTGTGTCACTGGATTAACATTTAGGTCATATCCGTCCTCCCAAGGCATATTCTTGTCCAATTAGGGTTTTTAACCAATCTTGTGCATCCAATAGGTGTGTTTGTGTCATTGGATGATCAATTAGGTCACTTTCGTCCTCCCTAGGCTTATTCTTGTCCAATTATGGTTTTTAACCAATCTTGTGCATCCAATAAGTTCATTTGTGTCATTGGATTAACATTTAGGTCATTTTCGTCCTCCCTAGCCATATTCTTGTCCAATTAGGGTTTTTAACCAATCTTGTGCATCCAATAGGTGTGTTTGTGTCATTGGATGATCAATTTAGGTCATTTTCGTCCTCCCTAGGCATATTCTTGTCCAATTAGGGTTTTTAACCAATCTTGTGCATCCAATAGGTGTGTTTGTGTCATTGGATGATCAATTAGGTCATTTTCGTCCTCCCTAGGCTTATTCTTGTCCAATTAGGGTTTTTAACCAATCTTGTGCATCCAATAGGTGTGTTTGTGTCATTGGATGATCAATTAGGTCATTTTCGTCCTCGCTAGGCTTATTCTTGGCCAATTAGGGTTTTTAACCAATCTTGTGCATCCAATAAGTTGAGTTGTGTCATTGGATTAGCATTTAGGTCATTTTCGTCCTCCCTAGGCTTATTCTTGTCCAATTAGGGTTTTTAACCAATCTTGTGCATCCAATAAGTTCATTTGTGTCATTGGATTAACATTTAGGTCTTTTTCGTCCTCCCTAGGCATATTCTTGTCCAATTAGGGTTTTTAACCAATCTTGTGCTTCCAATAGGTGTGTTTGTGTCATTGGATGATCAATTAGGTCATTTTCGTCCTCCCTAGGCTTATTCTTGTCCAATTAGGGTTTTTAACCAATCTTGTGCATCCAATAAGTTTGTTTATGTCATTGAATTAATAGTTAGGTCATTTTCGTCCTCCCTAGGCGTATACTTGTCCAATTAGGGTTTTTAACCAATCTTGTGCATCCAATAGGTGTGTTTGTGTCATTGGATGATCAATTAGGTCATTTTCGTCCTCCCTAGGCTTATTCTTGTCCAATTAGGGTTTTTAACCAATCTTGTGCATCCAATAGGTGTGTTTGTGTCATTGGATGATCAATTAGGTCCTTTTCGTCCTTCCTAGGCATATTCTTGTCCAATTAGGGTTTTTAACCAGTCTTGTGCATCCAATAGGTGTGTTTGTGTCATTGGATGATCAATTAGGTCATTTTTGTCCTCGGAAGGCTTATTCTTGTCCAATTAGGGTTTTTAACCAATCTTGTGCATCCAATAAGTTCATTTGTGTCATTGGATTAACATTTAGGTCATTTTCGTCCTCCCTAGGTATGTTCTTGTCCAATTACGGTTTTAAACCAATCTTGTGCGTCCAATAGGTGTGTTTGTGTCATTGGATGATCAATTAGGTCATTTTCGTCCTCCCTAGGCTTATTCTTGTCAAATTAGGGTTTTTAACCAATCTTGTGCATCCAATAGGTGTGTATGTGTCATTGGATGATCAATTAGGTCATTTTCGTCCTCCCTAGGCATATTCTTGTCCAACTAGGGTTTTTAACCATTCTTGTGCATCCAATAGGAAATTTGTGTCTTTGGATGATCAATTAGGTCATTTTCGTGCTCCCTAGGCTTATTCTTGTCCAATTAGGGTTTTTAACCAATCTTGTGCATCCAATAGGTGTGTTTCTGTCATTGGATGATCAATTAGGTCATTTTCGTTCTCCCTAGGCTTATTCTTGTCCAATTAGGGTTTTTAACCAATCTTGTGCATCCAATAGGTGAGTTTATGTCATTGGATTAACATTTAGGTCATTTTCGTCCTCCCTAGGCTTATTCTTGTCCAATTAGGGTTTTTAACCAATCTTGTGCATCCAATAAGTTTGTTTGTGTCATTGAATTAATTTTTAGGTCATTTTCGTCCTCCCTAGGCATATTCTTGCCCAATTAGGGTTTTTAACCAATCTTGTGCATCCAATAGGTGTGTTTGTGTCATTGGATGATCAATTAGGTAATTTTCGTCCTCCCTAGGCTTATTCTTGTCCAATTAGGGTTTTTAACCAATCTTGTGCATCCAATAACTTTGTTTGTGTCATTGAATTAATATTTAGGTCATTTTCTTCCTCCCTAGGCATATTCTTTTCCAATTAGGGTTTTTAACCAATCTTGTGCATCCAATAGGTGTGTTTGTGTCATTGGATGATCAATTAGGTCATTTTCGTTCTCCCTAGGCTTATTCTTGTCCAATTAGGGTTTTTAACTAATCTTGTGCATTCGATAAGTTTGTTTATGTCATTGAATTAATATTTAGGTCATTTTCGTCCTCCCTAGGCATATTCTTGTCCAATTAGGGTTTTTAACCAATCTTGTGCATCCAATAGGTGTGTTTGTGTCATTGGATGATCAATTAGGACATTTTCGTCCTCCCTAGGCTTATTCTTGTCCAATTAGGGTTTTTAACCAATCTTGTGCTTCCAATAGGTGTGTTTGTGTCATTGGATGATCACTTAGGTCATTTTCGTCCTCACTAGGCTTATTATTGTCCAATTAGGGTTTTTAACCAATCTTGTGCATCCAATAGGTGTGTTTGTGTCATTGGATGATCAATTAGGTCATTTTCGTCCTCCCTAGGCTTATTCTTGTCCAATTAGGGTTTTTAACCAATCTTGTGCATCCAATAGGTGTGTTTGTATCATTGGATGATCAATTAGGTCATTTTTGTCCTCCCTAGGCTTATTCTTGTCCAATTAGGAATTTTAACCAATCTTGTGCATCCAATAGGTGTGTTTGTGTCATTGGATGATCAATTAGGTCATTTTCGTCCTCCCTAGGCTTATTCTTGTCCAATTAGGGTTTTTAACCAATCTTGTGCATCCAATAGGTGTGTTTGTGTCATTGGATGATCAATTAGGTCATTTTCGTCCTCCCTAGGCTTATTCTTGTCCAATTAGGGTTTTTAACCAATCTTGTGCATCCAATTAGTTCATTTGTGTCATTGGATGATCAATTAGGTCATTTTCGTCCCCCCTTGGCATATTCTTCTCCAACTAGGGTTTTAAACCAATCTTGTGCATCCAATAGGTGTTTTTGTGTCATTGGATGATCAATTAGGTCATTTTCGTCCTCCATAGGCTTATTCTTGTCCAATTAGGGTTTTTAACCAATCTTGTGCATCCAATAGGTGTGTTTGTGTCATTGGATGATCAATTAGGTCATTTTCATCCTCCCTAGGCTTATTCTTGTCCAATTAGGGTTTTTAACCAATCTTGTTCATCCAATAGGTGTGTTTGTGTCATTGGATGATCAATTTAGGTCATTTTCGTCCTCCCTAGGCATATTCTTGTCCAATTAGGGTTTTTAACCAATCTTGTGCATCCAATAGGTGTGTTTGTGTCATTGGATGATCAATTAGGTCATTTTCGTCCTCCCTAGGCTTATTCTTGTCCAATTAGGGTTTTTAACCAATCTTGTGCATCCAATAAGTTCATTTGTGTCATTGGATTAACATTTAGGTAATTTTCGTCCTCCCTAGGGATATTCTTGTCCAATTAGAGTTTTAGACCAATCTTGTGCATCCAATAGGTGTGTTTGTGTCATTGGATGATCAATTAGGTTATTTTCGTCCTCCCTAGGCTTATTCTTGTCCAATTAGGGTTTTTAACTAATCTTGTGCATCCGATAAGTTCATTTGTGTCATTGGATGATCAATTAGGTCATTTTCGTCCTCCCTAGGCATATTCTTGTCCAATTAGGGTTTTTAACCAATCTTGTGCATCCAATAGGTGTGTTTGTGTCATTGGATGATCAATTAGGTCATTTTCGTCCTCCCTAGGCTTATTCTTGTCCAATTAGGGTTTTTAACCAATCTTGTGCATCCGATAAGTTTGTTTGTGTCATCGAATTAATATTTAGGTCATTTTCCTCCTCCCTAGGCATATTCTTGTCCAATTAGGGTTTTTAACCAATCTTGTGCATCCAATAGGTGTGTTTGTGTCATTGGATGATCAATTAGGTCATTTTCGTCCTCCCTAGGCATATTCTTGACCAATTAGGGTTTTTAACAAATCTTGTGCATGATATAAGTTTGTTTGTGTCATTGAATTAATATTTAGGTCCTTTTCGTCCTCCCTAGGCATATTCTTGTCCAATTAGGGTTTTTAACCAATCTTGTGCATCCAATAGGTGTGTTTGTGTCATTGGATGATCAATTAGGTCATTTTCGTCCTCCCTAGGCTTATTCTTGTCCAATTAGGGTTTTTAACCAATCTTGTGCATCCAATAAGTTTGTTTGTGTCATTGAATTAATATTTAAGTCATTTTCGTCCTCCCTAGGCATATTCTTGTCCAATTAGGGTTTTTAACCAATCTTATGCATTCAATAGGTGTGTTTGTGTCATTGGATGATCAATTAGGTCATTTTCGTCCTCCCTAGGCATATTCTTGTCCAATTAGGGTTTTTAACCAATCTTGTGCATCCAATAGGTGTGTTTGTGTCATTGGATGATCAATTAGGTCATTTTCGTCCTCCCTAGGGTTATTCTTGTCCAATTAGGGTTTTTAACCAATCTTGTGCATCCAATAAGTTGAGTTGTGTCATTGGATTAATATTTAGGTCATTTTCATTCTCCCTAGGCTTATTTTTGTCGAATTAGGTTTTTAACCAATCTTGTGCATCCAATAAGTTCATTTGTGTCATTGGATTAACATTTAGGTCATTTTCGTCCTCCCTAGGCATATTCTTGTCCAATTAGGGTTTTTAACCAATCTTGTGCATCCAATAGGTGTGTTTGTGTCATTGGATGATCAATTAGGTCATTTTCGTCCTCCCTAGGCTTATTCTTGTCCAATTAGGGTTTTTAACCAATCTTGTGCATCCAATAGGTGTGTTTGTGTCATTGGATGATCAATTAGGTCATTTTCGTCCTCCCTAGGCTTATTCTTGTCCAATTAGGGTTTTTAACCAATCTTGTGCATCCAATAGGTGTGTTTGTGTCATTGGATGGTCAATTAGGTCATTTTCGTTCTCCCTAGGCTTATTCTTGTCCAATTAGGGTTTTTAACCAAACTGTGCATCCTATAAGTTCATTTGTGTTATTGGATTAACATTTAGGTCATATTCGTCCTCCCTAGGCATATTCTTGTCCAATTAGGGTTTTTAACCAATCTTGTGCATCCAATAGGTGTGTTTGTGTCATTGGATGATCAATTAGGTCATTTTCGTCCTCCCTAGGCTTATTCTTGTCCAATTAGGGTTTTTAACCAATCTTGTGCATCCAATAGGTGTGTTTGTGTCATTGGATGATCAATTAGGTCATTTTCGTCCTCCCTAGGCTTATTCTTGTCCAATTAGGGTTTTTAACCAATCTTTTGCATCCAGTAGGTGTGTTTGTGTCATTGGATGATCAATTAGGTCATTTTCGTCCTTCCTAGGCTTATTCTTGTCCAATTAGGGTTTTTAACCAATCTTGTGCATCCAATAAGTTCAAATGTGTCATTTAATGATCAATTAGGTCATTTTCGTCCTCCCTAGGCATATTCTTGTCCAACTAGGGTTTTTAACCAATCTTGTGCATCCAATAGGTGTGTTTGTGTCATTGGATGATCAATTAGGTCATTTTCGTCCTCCCTAGGCTTATTCTTGTCCAATTCGGGTTTTTAACCAATCTTGTGCATCCAATAGGTGTGTTTGTGTCATTGGATGATCAATTAGGTCATTTTCGTCCTCCCTAGGCTTATTCTTGTCCAATTTGGGTTTTTAACCAATCTTGTACATCCAATAGGTGTGTTTGTGTCATTGGATGATCAATTAGGTCACTTTCGTCCTCCCTAGGCTTATTCTTGTCCAATTAGGGTTTTTAACCAATCTTGTGCATCCAATAAGTTCATTTGTGTAATTGGATTAACAATTAGGTCATTTTCGTCCTCCCTAGCCATATTCTAGTCCAATTAGGGTTTTTAACCAATCTTGTGCATCCAATAGGTGTGTTTGTGTGATTGGATGATCAATTTAGGTCATTTTCGTCCTCCCTAGGCATATTCTTGTCCAATTAGGGTTTTTAACCAATCTTGTGCATCCAATAGGTGTGTTTGTGTCATTGGATGATCAATTACCCCATTTTCGTCCTCCCTAGGCTTATTCTTGTCCAATTAGGGTTTTTAACCAATCTTGTACATCCAATAGGTGTGTTTGTGTCATTGGATGATCAATTAGGTCACTTTCGTCCTCCCTAGGCTTATTCTTGTCCAATTAGGGTTTTTAGCCAATCTTGTGCATCCAATAAGTTCATTTGTGTCATTGGATTAACATTTAGGTCATTTTCGTCCTCCCTAGCCATATTCTTGTCCAATTAGGGTTTTTAACCAATCTTGTGCATCCAATAGGTGTGTTTGTGTCATTGGATGATCAATTAGGTCATTTTCGTCCTCCCTAGGCTTATTCTTGTCCAATTAGGGTTTTTAACCAATCTTGTGTATCCAATAGGTGTGTTTGTGTCATTGGATGATCAATTAGGTCATTTTCGTCCTCCCTAGGCTTATTCTTGCCCAATAGGGTTTTTAACCAATCTTATGCATCCAATAAGTTGAGTTGTGTCATTGGATTAACATTTAGGTCATTTTCGTCCTCCCTAGGCTTATTCTTGTCCAATTAGGGTTTTTAACCAATCTTGTGCATCCAATAGGTGTGTTTGTGTCATTGGATGATCAATTAGGTCATTTTCGTCCTCCCTAGGCTTATTCTTGTCCAATTAGGGTTTTTAACCAATCTTGTGAATCCAATAGGTGTGTTTGTGTCATTGGAAGACCAATTAGGTCATTTTCGTCCTCCCTAGGCATATTCTGGTCCAATTAGGGTTTTTAACCAATCTTGTGCATCCAATAGGTGTGTTTTTTTCATTGGATGATCAATTAGGTCATTTTCGTCCTCCCTAGGCTTATTCTTGTCCAATTTTGGGTTTTAACCAATCTTGTGCATCTAATAGGTGTGTTTGTGTCATTGGATGATCAATTAGGTCATTTTCGTCCTCCCTAGGCTTATTCTTGTCCAATTAGGGTTTTTAACCAATCTTGTGCATCCGATAAGTTTGTTTGTGTCATTGAATTAATATTTAGGTCATTTTCGTCCTCCCTAGGCATATTCTTGTCCAATTAGGGTTTTTAACCAATCTTGTGCATCCAATAGGTGTGTTTGTGTCATTGGATGATCAATTAGGTCATTTTCGTCCTCCCTAGGCTTATTCTTGTCCAATTAGGGTTTTTAACCAATCTTGTGCATCCAATAGGTGTGTTTGTGTCATTGGATGATCACTTAGGTCAGTTTCTTCCTCCCTAGGCTTATTCTTGTCCAATTAGGGGTTTTAACCAATCTTGTGCATCCAATAAGTTGAGTTGTGTCATTGGATTAACATTTAGGTCATTTTCGTCATCCCTAGGCTTATTCTTGTCCAATTAGGTTTTTTTACCAATCTTGTGCATCCAATAGGTGTGTTTGTGTCATTGGATGATCAATTAGGTCATTTTCGTCCTCCATAGGCTTATTCTTGTCCAATTAGGGTTTTTAACCAATCTTGTGCATCCAATAAGTTCATTTGTGTAATTGGATTAACATTTAGGTCATTTTCACCCTCCCTAGGCATATTCTTGTCCAATTAGGGTTTTTAACCAATCTTGTGCATCCAATAGGTGTGTTTGTGTCATTGGATGATCAATTAGGTCATTTTCGTCCTCCCTAGGCTTATTCTTGCCCAATTAGGGTTTTTCACCAATCTTGTGCATCCAATAGGTGTGTTTGTGTCATTGGATGATCAATTAGGTCATTTTCGTCCTCCCTATGCTTATTCTTGTCCAATTAGGGTTTTTAACCAATCTTGTGCATCCAATAAGTTCATTTGTGTCATTGGATGATCAATTAGGTCATTTTCGTCCTCCCTAGGCATATTCTTGTCCAACTAGGGTTTTTAACCAATCTTGTGCATCCAATAGGTGTGTTTGTGTCTTTGGATGATCAATTAGGTCATTTTCATCCTCCCTAGGCTTATTCTTGTCCAATTAGGGTTTTTAACCAATCTTGTGCATCCAATAGGTGTGTTTGTGTCATTGGATGATCTATTAGGTCATTTTCGTCCTCGCTAGGCTTATTCTTGTCCAATTAGGGTTTTTAACCAATCTTGTTCATCCAATAAGTTTGTTTGTGTCATTGAATTAATATTTAGGTCCTTTTCGTCCTCCCTAGGCATATTCTTGTCCAATTAGGGTTTTTAACCAATCTTGTGCATCCAATAGGTGTGTTTGTGTCATTGGATGATCAATTAGGTCATTTTCGTCCTCCCTAGGCTTATTCTTGTCCAATTAGGGTTTTTAACCAATCTTGTGCATCCAATAGGTGTGTTTGTGTCATTGGATGATCAATTAGGTTATTTTCGTACTCCCTAGGCTTCTTCTTGTCCAAGTAGGGTTTTTAACCAATCTTGTGCATCCAATAGGTGTGTTTGTGTCATTGGATGATCAATTAGGTCATTTTCGTCCTCCCTAGGCTTATTCTTGTCCAATTAGGGTTTTTAACCAATCTTGTGCATCCAATAGGTGTGTTTGTATCATTGGATGATCAATTAGGTCATTTTTGTCCTCCCTAGGCTTATTCTTGTCCAATTAGGAATTTTAACCAATCTTGTGCATCCAATAGGTGTGTTTGTGTCATTGGATGATCAATTAGGTCATTTTCGTCCTCCCTAGGCTTATTCTTGTCCAATTAGGGTTTTTAACCAATCTTGTGCATCCAATAGGTGTGTTTGTGTCATTGGATGATCAATTAGGTCATTTTCGTCCTCCCTAGGCTTATTCTTGTCCAATTAGGGTTTTTAACCAATCTTGTGCATCCAATAAGTTTGTTTGTGTCATTAAATTAATATTTAGGTCATTTTCGTCCTCCCTAAGCATATTCTTGTCCAATTAGGGTTTTTAACCAATCTTGTGCATCCAATAGGTGTGTTTGTGTCATTGGATGATCAATTAGGTCATTTTCATCCTCCCTAGGCTTATTCTTGTCCAATTAGGGTTTTTAACCAATCTTGTTCATCCAATAGGTGTGTTTGTGTCATTGGATGATCAATTTAGGTCATTTTCGTCCTCCCTAGGCATATTCTTGTCCAATTAGGGTTTTTAACCAATCTTGTGCATCCAATAGGTGTGTTTGTGTCATTGGATGATCAATTAGGTCATTTTCGTCCTCCCTAGGCTTATTCTTGTCCAATTAGGGTTTTTAACCAATCTTGTGCATCCAATAACTTTGTTTGTGTCGTTGAATTAATATTTAGGTCATTTTCGTCCTCATTAGGCATATTCTTGTCCAATTAGGGTTTTTAACCAATCTTGTGCATCCAATAGGTGTGTTTGTGTCATTGGATGATCAATTAGGTCATTTTCGTCCTCCCTAGGCTTATTCTTGTCCAATTAGGGTTTTTAACCAATCTTGTGCATCCAATAACTTTGTTTGTGTCATTGAATTAATATTTAGGTCATTTTCGTCCTCCCTAGGCATATTCTTGTCCAATTAGGGTTTTTAACCAATCTTGCGCATCCAATAGGTGTGGTTGTGTCATTGAATGTTCAATTAGGTCATTTTTGTCCTCCCTAGGCATATTCTTGTCCAATTAGGGTTTTTAACCAATCTTGTGCATCCAATAGGTGTGTTTGTGTCATTCGATGATCAATTAGGTCATTTTCGTCCTCCCTAGGCATGTTCTTGTCCAACTAGGGTTTTTAACCAATTTTGTGCATCCAATAGGTGTGTTTGTGTCATTGGATGATCAATTAGGTCATTTTCGTCCTCCCTAGGCTTTTTCTTGTCCAATTAGGGTTTTTAACCAATCTTGTGCATCCAATAGGTGTGTTTGTGTCATTGGATGATCAATTAGGTCATTTTCGTCCTCCCTAGGCTTATTCTTGTCCAATTAGGGTTTTTAACCAATCTTGTGCATCCAATAACTTTGTTTGTGTCATTGAATTAATATTAATGTCATTTTCGTCCTCCCTAGGCATATTCTTGTCCAATTAGAGTTTTTAACCAATCTTGTGCATCCAATAAGTTGAGTTGTGTCATTGGATTAACATTTAGGTCATTTTCGTCCTCCCTAGGCATATTCTTGTCCAATTAGGGTTTTTAACCAATCTTGTGCATCCAATAGGTGTGTTTGTGTCATTGGATGATCAATTAGGTCATTTTCGTCCTCCCTAGGCTTATTCTTGTCCAATTAGGGTTTTTAACCAATCTTGTGCATCCAATAGGTGTGTTTGTGTCATTGGATGATCAATTAGGTCATTTTCGTCCTCCCTAGGCTTATTCTTGTCCAATTAGGGTTTTTAACCATTCTTGTGCATCCAATAGGTGTGTTTGTGTCATTGGATGATCAATTAGGTCATTGTTGTCCTCCCTAGGCTTATTCTTGTCCAATTAGGGTTTTTAACCAATCTTGTGCATCCAATAGGTGTGTTTGTGTCATTGGATGATCAATTAGGTCATTTTCGTCCTCCCTAGGCTTATTCTTGTCCAATTAGGGTTTTTAACCAATCTTGTGCATCCAATAGGTGTGTTTGTGTCTTCGGATGATCAATTAGGTCATTTTCGTCCTCCGTAGGCTTGTTCTTGTCCAATTAGGGTTTTTAACCAATCTTGTGCATCCGATAAGTTTGTTTGTGTCATTAAATTAATATTTAGGTCATTTTCGTCCTCCCTAAGCATATTCTTGTCCAATTAGGGTTTTTAACCAATCTTGTGCATCCAATAGGTGTGTTTGTGTCATTGGATGATCAATTAGGTCATTTTCGTCCTCCCCATGCTTATTCTTGTCCAATTAGGGTTTTTAACCAATCTTGTGCATCAAATAAGTTGAGTTGTGTCATTGGATTAACATTTAGGTCATTTTCGTCCTCCCTAGGCTTATTCTTGTCCAATTAGGGTTTTTAACCAATCTTGTGCATCCAATAGGTGTGTTTGTGTCATTGGATGATCAATTAGGTCATTTTCGTCCTCCCTAGGCTTATTCTTGTCCAATTTGGGTTTTTAACCAATCTTGTACATCCAATAGGTGTGTTTGTGTCATTGGATGATCAATTAGGTTACTTTCGTCCTCCCTAGGCTTATTCTTGTCCAATTAGGGTTTTTAACCAATCTTGTGCATCCAATAAGTTCATTTGTGTCATTCGATTAACATTTAGGTCATTTTCGTCCTCCCTAGCCATATTCTTGTCCAATTAGGGTTTTTATACAATCTTGTGCATCCAATAGGTGTGTTTGTGTCATTGGATGATCAATTAGGTCATTTTCGTCCTCCCTAGGCTAATTCTTGTCCAATTAGGGTTTTTAACAAATCTTGTACATCCAATAGGTGTGTTTATGTCATTGGATGATCAATTAGGTCATTTTCGTCCTCCCTAGGCTTATTCTTGTCCAATTAGGGTTTTTAACCGATCTTGTGCATCCAATAGGTGTGTTTGTGTCATTGGATGATCAATTAGGTCATTTTCGTCCTCCCTAGGCATATTCTTGTCCAATTCGGGGTTTTAATCAATGTTGTGCATCCAATAGGTGTGTTTGTGTCATTGGATGATCAATTAGGTCATTTTCGTCCTTCCTAGCTTATTCTTGTCCAATTAGGGTTTTTAACTAATCTTTTGCATCCAATAAGTTCATTTGTGTCATTGGATTAACATTTAGGTCATTTTCGTCCTCCCTAGGCATATTCTTGTCCAATTAGGGTTTTTAACCAATCTTGTGCATCCAATAACTTTGTTTGTGTCATTGAATTAATATTTAGGTCATTTTCATCCTCCCTAGGCATATTCTTGTCCAATTAGGGTTCTTAACCAATCTTGTGCATCCAATAGGTGTGTTTGTGTCATTGGGTGATCAATTAGGTCATATTCGTCCTCCCTAGGCATATTCTTGTCCAATTAGGGTTTTTAACCAATCTTGTGCATCCAATAGGTGTGTTTGTGTCATTGGATGATCAATTAGGTCATTTTCGTCCTCCCTAGGCATATTCTTGTCCAATTAGGGTTTTTAACC
>JBBPBR010002213.1:0-12828 GCA_037974775.1 Cicer pinnatifidum | reverse complement strand
ATCCAATAGGTGTGTTTGTGTCATTGGATGATCAATTAGGTCATTTTCGTCCTCCCTAGGCTTATTCTTGTCCAATTAGGGTTTTTAACCAAACTAGTGCATCCAATAGGTGTGTTTGTGTCATTGGATGATCAATTAGGTCATTTTCGTCCTCCCTAGGCTTATTCTTGTCCAATTAGGGTTTTTTACCAATCTTGTGCTTCCAATAAGTGTGTTTGTGTCATTGGATGATCAATTAGGTCATTTTCGTCCTTCCTAGGCATATTCTTGTCCAATTAGGGTTTTTAACCAGTCTTGTGCATCCAATAGGTGTGTTTGTGTCATTGGATGATCAATCAGATCATTTTCGTCCTCCCTAGGCTTATTCTTGTCCAATTAGTGTTTTTAACCAATCTTGTGCATCCAATAACTTTGTTTGTGTCATTGAATTAATATTTAGGTCATTTTCGTCCTCCCTAGGCTTATTCTTGTCCAATTAGGGTTTTTATCCAATCTTGTGTATCCAATAGGTGTGTTTGTGTCATTGGATGATCAATTAGGTCATTTTCGTCCTCCCTAGGCTTATTCTCATAAATTAGAGATTTTAACCAATCTTGTGCATCCAATAACTTTGTTTGTGTCATTGAATTAATATTTAGGTTATTTTCTTCCTCCCTAGGCATATTCTTGTCCAATTAGGGTTTTTAACCAATCTTGTGCATCCAATAGGTGTGTTTGTGTCATTGGATGATCAATTAGGTCATTTTCGTCCTCCCTAGGCTTATTCTTGTCCAATTAGGGTTTTTAACCAATCTTGTGTATCCAATAATGTGTTTGTGTCATTGGATGATCAATTAGGTCATTTTCGTCCTCCCTAGGCATATTCTTGTCCAATTAGGGTTTTTAACCAATCTTGTGCATCAAATAGGTGTGTTTGTGGCAATGGATGATCAATTAGGTCATTTTCGTCCTCCATAGGCTTATTCTTGTCCAATTAGGGTTTTTAACCAATCTTGTGTATCCAATAGGTGTGTTTGTGTCATTGGATGATCAATTAGGTCTTTTTCGTCCTCCCTAGGCTAATTCTTGTCCAATTAGGGTTTTTAACCAATCTTGTGCATCCAATAGGTGTGTTTGTGTCATTGGATGATCAATTAGGTCATTTTCGTCCTCCCTAGGCATATTCTTGTCCAATTAGGGTTTTTAACCAATCTTGTGCATCCAATAGGTGTGTTTGTGTCATTGGATGATCAATTAGGTCATTTTCGTCCTCCCTAGGCTTATTCTTGTCCAATTAGGGTTTTTAACGAATCTTGTGCATCCAATTGGTGTGTTTGTGTCATTGGATGATCAATTAGGTCATTTTCGTCCACCCTAGGCTTATTCTTGTCCAATTAGGGTTTTTAACCAATCTTGTGCATCCAATAAGTTGAGTTGTGTCATTGGATTAACATTTAGGTCATTTTCGTCCTCCCTAGGCGTATTCTTGTCCAATTAGGGTTTTTAACCAATCTTGTGCATCCAATAGGTGTGTTTGTGTCATTGGATGATCAATTAGGTCATTTTCGTCCTCCCTAGGCTTATTCTTTTCCAATTAGGGTTTTTAACCAATCTTGTGCATCCAATAAGTTCGTTTGTGTCATTGGATTAACATTTAGGTCATTTTCGTCCTCCCTAGGCATATTCTTGTCCAATTAGGGTTTTTAACCAATCTTGTGCATCCAATAGGTGTGTTTGTGTCATTGGATGATCAATTAGGTCATTTTCGTCCTCCCTAGGCTTATTCTTGTCCAATTAGGGTTTTTAACCAATCTTGTGCATCCAATAACTTTGTTTGTGTCATTGAATTAATATTTAGGTCATTTTCGTCCTCCCTAGGCATATTCTTGTCCAATTAGGGTTTTTAACCAATCTTGTGCATCCAATAGGTGTGTTTGTGTCATTGGATGTCAATTAGGTCATTTTCGTCCTCCCTAGGCTTATTCTTGTCCAATTAGGGTTTTTAACCAATCTTGTGCATCCAATAGGTGTGTTTGTGTCATTGGATGATCAATTAGGTCATTTTCGTCCTCCCTAGGCTTATTCTTGTCCAATTAGGGTTTTTAACCAATCTTGTGCATCCAATAGGTGTGTTTTTGTCATTGGATGATCAATTAGGTCATTTTCGTCCTCCCTAGGCTTATTCTTGTCAAATTAGGGTTTTTAACCAATCTTGTGCAGCCAATAGGTGTGTTTGTGTCTTTGGATGATCAATTAGGTCATTTTCGCCCTCCGTAGGCCTATTCTTGACCAATTAGGGTTTTTAACCAATCTTGTGCATCCGATAAGTTTGTTTGTGTCATTGAATTAATATTTAGGTCATTTTCGTCCTCCCTAGGCATATTCTTGTCCAATTAGGGTTTTTAACCAATCTTGTGCATCCAATAGGTGTGTTTGTGTCATTGGATGATCAATTAGGTCATTTTCGTCCTCCCTAGGCTTATTCTTGTCCAATTAGGGTTTTTAACCAATCTTGTGCATCCAATAAGTTGAGTTGTGTCATCGGATTAACATTTAGGTCATTTTCGTCATCCCTAGGCTTATTCTTGTCCAATTAGTGTTTTTAACCAATCTTGTGCATCCAATATGTGTGTTTGTGTCATTGGATGATCAATTAGGTCATTTTCGTCCTCCATAGGCTTATTCTTGTCCAATTAGGGATTTTAACCAATCTTGTGCATCAAATAAGTTGAGTTGTGTCATTGGATTAACATTTAGGTCATTTTTGTCCTCCCTAGGCTTATTCTTGTCCAATTAGGGTTTTTAACCAATCTTGTGCATCCAATAAGTTCATTTGTGTCATTGGATTAACATTTAGGTCATTTTCATCCTGCCTAGGCATATTCTTGTCCAATTAGGGTTTTTAACCAATCTTGTGCATCCAATAGATGTGTTTGTGTCATTGGATGATCAATTAGGTTATTTTCGTCCTCCCTAGGCTTATTCTTGTCCAATTAGGGTTTTTAACCAATCTTGTGCATCCAATAAGTTGAGTTGTGTCATTCGATTAACATTTAGGTCATTTTCGTCCTCCCTAGGCTTATTCTTGTCCAATTAGAGTTTTTAACCAATCTTGTGCATCCAATAAGTTCATTTGTGTCATTGGATTAACATTTAGGTCATTTTCGTCCTCCCTAGGCATATTCTTGTCCAATTAGGGTTTTTAACCAATCTTGTGCATCCAATAGGTGTGTTTGAGTCATTGGATGATCAATTTAGGTCATTTTCGTCCTCCCTAGGCATATTCTTGTCCAATTAGGGTTTTTAACCAATCTTGTGCATCCAATAGGTGTGTTTGTGTCATTGGATGATCAATTAGGTCATTTTCGTCCTCTTAGGCTTATTCTTGTCCAATTAGGGTTTTTAACAAATCTTGTGCAGCCAATAAGTTCATTTGTGTCATTGGATGATCAATTAGGTCATTTTCGTCCTCCCTAGGCTTATTCTTGTCCAATTAGGGTTTTTAACCAATCTTGTGCATCCAATAGGTGTGTTTGTGTCATTGGATGATCAATTAGGTCATTTTCGTCCTCCCTAGGCTTATTCTTGTCCGACTAGGGTTTTTAACCAATCTTGTGCATCCAATAGGTGTGTTTGTGTCATTGGATGATCAATTAGGTCATTTTCGTCCTCCCTAGGCTTATTCTTGTCCAATTAGGGTTTTTAACCAATCTTGTGCATCCAATAAGTTCATTTGTGTCATTGGGTGATCAATTAGGTCATTTTCGTCCTCCCTAGGCATATTCTTGTCTAACTAGGGTTTTTAACCAATCTTGTGCATCCAATAGGTGTGTTTGTGTCATTGGATGATCAATTAGGTCATTTTCGTCCTCCCTAGGCTTATTCTTGTCCAATTAGGGTTTTTAACCAATCTTGTGCATCCAATAGGTGTGTTTGTGTCATTGGATGATCAATTAGGTCATTTTCGTCCTCCCTAGGCTTATTCTTGTCCAATTAGGGTTTTTAACCAATCTTGTGCATCAAATAAGTTTGTTTTTGTCATTGAATTATTATTTAGGTCATTTTCGTCCTCCCTAGGCATATTCTTGTCCAATTAGGCTTTTTAACCAATCTTGTGCTTCCAATAGGTGTGTTTGTGTCATTGGATGATCAATTAGGTCATTTTCGTCCTCCCTAGGCTAATTCTTGTCCAATTAGGGTTTTTAACCAATCTTGTGCATCCAATAGGTGTGTTTGTGTCATTGGATGATCATTTAGGTCATTTTCGTCCTCCTTAGGCTTATTCTTGTCCAATTAGGGTTTTTAACCAATCTTGTGCATCCAATAACTTTGTTTGTGTCATTGAATTAATATTTAGGTCATTTTCGTCCTCCCTAGGCATATTCTTGTCCAATTAGGGTTTTTAACCAATCTTGTGCATCCAATAGGTGTGTTTGTGTCATTGGATGATCGATTAGGTCATTTTCATCCTCCCTAGGCATATTCTTGTCCAAATAGGTTTTTTAACCAATCTTGTGCATCCAATAGGTGTGTTTGTGGCAATGGATGATCAATTAGGTCATTTTCGTCCTCCCTAGGCTTATTCTTGTCCAATTAAGGTTTTTAACCAATCTTATGTATCCAATAGGTGTGTTTGTGTCATTGGATGATCAATTAGATCATTTTCGTCCTCCTTAGGCTTATTCTTGTCCAATTAGGGTTTTTAACCAATCTTGTGCATCCAATAACTTTGTTTGTGTCATTGAATTAATATTTAGGTCATTTTCGTCCTCCCTAGGCATATTCTTGTCCAATTAGGGTTTTTAACCAATCTTGTGCATCCAATAGGTGTGTTTGTGTCATTGGATGATCAATTAGGTCATTTTCGTCCTTCCTAGGCATATTCTTGTCCAATTAGGGTTTTTAACCAATCTAGTGCATCCAATAGGTGTGTTTGTGTCATCGGATGATCAATTAGGTCATTGTCGTCCTCCCTATGCTTATTCTTGTCCAATTAGGGTTTTTAACAAATCTTGTGCATCCAATAAGTTGAGTTGTGTCATTGGATTAACATTTAGGTCATTTTCGTCCTCGCTAGGCTTATTCTTGTCCAATTAGGGTTTTTAACCAATCTTGTGCATCCAATAAGTTCATTTGTGTCATTGGATTAACATTTAGGTCATTTTCGTCCTCCCTAGGCATATTCTTGTCCAATTAGGGTTTTTAACCAATCTTGTGCATCCAATAGGTGTGTTTGTGTCATTGGATGATCAATTAGGTCATTTTCGTCCTCCCTAGGCTTATTCTTGTCCAATTAGGGTTTTTAACCAATCTTGTGCA
This sequence comes from Cicer pinnatifidum, assembly GCA_037974775.1. NCBI lineage: Eukaryota > Viridiplantae > Streptophyta > Magnoliopsida > Fabales > Fabaceae > Cicer > Cicer pinnatifidum. The sequence continues at coordinate 7,530 of JBBPBR010002213.1, read as the reverse complement.
TCCAATAGGTGTGTTTGTGTCATTGGATGATCAATTAGGTCATTTTCGTCCTCCCTAGGCTTATTCTTGTCCAATTAGGGTTTTTAACCAATCTTGTGCTTCCAATAAGTTGAGTAGTGTCATTGGATTAACATTTAGGTCATTTTTGTCCTCCCTTGGTTTATTCTTGTCCAATTAGGGTTTTTAACCAATCTTGTGCATCCAATAAGTTTGTTTGTGTCATTGGATTATCAATTAGGTCATTTTCGTCCTCCCTAGGCTTATTTTTGTCCAATTAGGGTTTTTAACCAATCTTGTGCATCCAATAAGTTTGTTTGTGTCATTGAATTAATATTTAGGTCATTTTCGTCCTCCCTAGGCATATTCTTGTCCAATTAGGGTTTTTAACCAATCTTGTGCATCCAATAGGTGTGTTTGTGTCATTGGATGATCAATTAGGTCATTTTCGTCCTCCCTAGGCTTATTCTTGTCCAATTATGGTTTTTAACCAATCTTGTGCATCCACAAGGTGTGTTTGTGTCATTGGATGATCAATTAGATCATTTTCGTCCTCCCTAGGTATATTCTTGTCCAATTAGGGTTTTTAACCAATCTTGTGCATCCAATAGGTGTGGTTGTGTCATTGGATGATGAATTAGGTCATTTTCGTCCTCCCTAGGCTTATTCTTGTCCAATTAGGGTTTTTAACCAATCTTGTGCATCCAATAGGTGTGTTTGTGTCATTGGATGATCAATTAGGTCATTTTTGTCCTCCCTAGGCTTATTCTTGTCCAATTAGGATTTTTAACCAATCTTGAGCATCCAATAAGTTTGTTTGTTTCATTGAATTAATATTTAGGTCATTTTCGTCCTCCCTAGGCATATTCTTGTCCAATTAGGGTTTTTAACCAATCTTGTGCATCCAATAAGTTTGTTTGTGTCATTGAATGATCAATTAGGTCATTTACGTCCTCCCTAGGAATATTCTGGCATATTGTTCTCCAATTAGGGTTTTTAACCAATCTTGTGCATCCAATAGGTGTGTTTGTGTCATTGGATGATCAATTAGGTCATTTTCGTCCTCCCTAGGCTTATTCTTGTCCAATTAGGGTTTTTAACCAATCTTGTGCATCCAATAGGTGTGTTTGTGTCATTGGATGATCAATTAGGTCATTTTCGTCCTCCGAAGGCATATTCTTGTCTAATTAGGGTTTTTAACGAATCTTGTGCATCCAATAGGTGTGTTTGTGTCATTGGATGATCAATTAGGTCATTTTCGTCCTCGCTAGGCTTATTCTTGTCCAATTAGGGTTTTTAACCAATCTTGTGCATCCAATAAGTTGAGTTGTGTCATTGGATTAACATTTAGGTCATTTTCGTCCTCCCTAGGCTTATTCTTGTCCAATTAGGGTTTTTAACCAATCTTGTGCATCCAATAGGTGTGTTTGTGTCATTGGATGATCAATTAGGTCATTTTCGTCCTCCCTAGGCTTATTCTTGTCCAATTAGGGTTTTTAACCAATCTTGTGCATCCAATAGGCGTGTTTTTGTCATTGGATGATTAATTAGGTCATTTTCGTCCTCCCTAGGCTTTTTCTTATCCAATTAGGGTTTTTAACCATTCTTGTGCATCCAATAAGTTCATTTATGTCATTGGATTAACATTTAGCTCATTTTCGTCCTCCCTAGGCATATTCTTGTCCAATTAGGGTTTTTAACCAATCTTGTGCAACCAATAGGTGTGTTTGTGTCATTGGATGATCAATTAGGTTATTTTCGTCCTCCCTAGGCATATTCTTGTCCAATTAGGGTTTTTAACCAATCTTGTGCATCCAATAGGTGTGTTTGTGTCATTGGATGATCAATTAGGTCATTTTCATCCTCCCTAGGCATATTCTTGTCCAATTAGGGTTTTTAACCAATCTTGTGCATCCAATAGGTGTGTTTGTGGCAATGGATGATCATTTTGGTCATTTTCGTCCTCCCTAGGCTTATTCTTGTCCAATTAGGGTTTTTAACCAATCTTGTGCATCCAATAGGTGTGTTTGTGTCATTGGATGATCAATTAGGTCATTTTCGTCCTCCCTAGGCTTATTCTTGTCCAATTAGGGTTTTTAACCAATCTTGTGCATCCATTAGGTGTGTTTGTGGCAATGGATGATCAATTAGGTCATTTTTGTCCACCCTAGGCTTATTCTAGTCAAATTAGGGTTTTTAACCAATCTTGTGCATCCAATAGGTGTGTTTGTGTCATTGGATGATCAATTAGGTCATTTTCGTCCTCCCTAGGCTTATTCTTGTCCAATTAGGGTTTTTAACCAATCTTGTGCATCCATTAGGTGTGTTTGTGGCAATGGATGATCAATTAGGTCATTTTCGTCCACCCTAGGCTTATTCTAGTTAAATTAGGGTTTTTAACCAATCTTGTGCATCCAATAGGTGTGTTTGTGTCATTGGATGATCAATTAGGTCATTTTCGTCCTCCCTAGGCTTATTCTTGTCCAATTAGGGTTTTTAACCAATCTTGTGCATCCATTAAGTTCATTAGTGTCATTGGATGATCAATTAGGTCATTTTCGTCCTCCCTAGGCTTATTCTTGTCCAATTAGGGTTTTTAACCAATCTTGTGCATCCAATAGGTGTGTTTGTGTCATTGGATGATCAATTAGGTCATTTTCGTCCTCCCTAGGCTTATTCTTGTCCAATTAGGGTTTTTAACCAATCTTGTGCATCCAATAGGTGTGTTTGTGCTATTGGATGATCAGTTAGGTCATTTTCGTCCTCCCTATGCATATTCTTGTCCAATTAGGGTTTTTAACCAATCTTGTGCATCCAATAGGTGTGTTTGTGTCATTGGATGATCAATTAGGTCATTTTCGTCCTCCCTAGGCTTATTCTTGTCCAATTAGGGTTTTTAACCAATCTTGTGCATCCAATAGGTGTGTTTGTGTCATTGGATGATCAATTAGGTCATTTTCGTCCTCCCTAGACTTATTCATGTCCAATTTGGGTTTTTAACCAATCTTGTGCATCCAATAAGTGTGTTTGTGGCAATGGATGATCAACTAGGTCATTTTCGTCCTCCCTAGGCTTATTCTTGTCCAATTAGGGTTTTTAACCAATCTTGTGCATCCAATAGGTGTGTTTGTGTCATTGGATGATCAATTAGGTCATTTTCGTCCTCCCTAGGCTTATTCTTGTCCAACTAGGGTTTTTAACCAATCTTGTGCGTCCAATAAGTTCATTTGTGTCATTGGAAGATCAATTAGGTCATTTTCGTCCTCCCTAGGCATATTCTTGTCCAATTAGGGTTTTTAACCAATCTTGTGCATCCAATAGGTGTGTTTGTGTCATTGGATGATCAATTAGGTCATTTTCGTCCTCCCTAGGCTTATTCTTGTCCAATTAGGGTTTTTAACCAATCTTGTGCATCCAATAGGTGTGTTTGTGTCATTGGATGATCAATTAGGTCATTTTCGTCCTCCCTAGGCTTATTCTTGTCCAATTAGGGTTTTTAACCAATCTTGTGCATCCAATAGGTGTGTTTGTGTCATTGGATGATCAATTAGGTCATTTTCGTCCTTTCTATGCTTATTTTTGTCCAATTAGGGTTTTTAAGCAATCTTGTGCATCCAATAAGTTCATTTGTGTCATTGGATGATCAATTAGGTCATTTTCGTCCTCCCTAGGCATATTCTTGTCCAACTAGGGTTTCTAACCAATCTTGTGCTTCCAATAGATGTGTTTGTGTCATTGGATGATCAATTAGGTCATTTTCGTCCTCCCTAGGCTTATTCTTGTCCAATTAGGGTTTTTAACCAATCTTGTGCATCCAATAGGTGTGTTTGTGTCATTGGATGATCAATTAGGTCATTTTCGTCCTCCCTAGGCTTATTCTTGTCCAATTAGGGTTTTTAACCAATCTTGTGCATCCAATAGGTGTGTTTGTGTCATTGGATGATCAATTAGGTCATTTTCGTCCTCCCTAGGCTTATTCTTGTCCAATTAGGGTTTTTAACCAATCTTGTGCATCCAATAAGTTCATTTGTGTCATTGGATGATCAATTAGGTCATTTTCGTCCTTCCTAGGCATATTCTTGATCAACTAGGGTTTTAAACCAATCTTGTGCATCCAATAGGTGTGTTTGTGTCATTGGATGATCAATTAGGTCATTTTCGTCCTCCCTAGGCTTATTCTTGTCCAATTAGGGTTTTTAACCAATCTTGTGCATCCAATAGGTGTGTTTGTGTCATTGGATGATCAATTAGGTCATTTTCGTCCTCCCTAGGCTTATTCTTGTCCAATTAGGGTTTTTAACCAATCTTGTGCATCCAATAGGTGTGTTTGTGTCATTGGATGATCAATTAGGTCATTTTCGTCCTCCCTAGGCTTATTCTTGTCCAATTAGGGTTTTTAACCAATCTTGTGCATCCAATAGGTGTGTTTGTGTCATTGGATGATCAATTAGGTCATTTATCGTCCTCCCTAGGCTTATTCTTGTCCAATTAGGGTTTTTAACCAATCTTGTGCATCCAATAGGTTGAGTTGTGTCATTGGATTAACATTTAGGTCATTTTCGTCCTCCCTAGGCATATTCTTGTCCAATTAGGGTTTTTAACCAATCTTGTGCATCCAATAGGTGTGTTTGTGTCATTGGATGATCAATTAGGTCATTTTCGTCCTCCCTAGGCTTATTCTTGTCCAATTAGGGTTTTTAACCAATCTTGTGCATCCAATAGGTGTGTTTGTGTCATTGGATGATCAATTAGGTCATTTTCGTCCTCCCTAGGCTTATTCTTGTCCAATTAGGGTTTTTAACCATTCTTGTGCATCCAATAGGTGTGTTTGTGTCATTGGATGATCAATTAGGTCATTGTTGTCCTCCCTAGGCTTATTCTTGTCCAATTAGGGTTTTTAACCAATCTTGTGCATCCAATAGGTGTGTTTGTGTCATTGGATGATCAATTAGGTCATTTTCGTCCTCCCTAGGCTTATTCTTGTCCAATTAGGGTTTTTAACCAATCTTGTGCATCCAATAAGTTGAGTTGTGTCATTGAATTGACATTTAGGTCATTTTCGTCCTCCCTAGGCTTATTCTTGTCCAATTAGGGTTTTTAACCAATCTTGTGCTTCCAATAAGTGTGTTTGTCTCATTGGATGATCAATTAGGTCATTTTCGTCCTCCCTAGGCTTATTCTTGTTTAATTAGGGTTTTTAACCAATCTTGTGCATCCAATAGGTGTGTTTGTGTCATTGGATGATCAATTAGGTCATTTTCGTCCTCCCTAGGCTTATTCTTGTCCAATTAGGGTTTTTAACCGATCTTTAGCATCCAATAGGTGTGTTTGTGTCATTGGATGATCAATTAGGTCATTTTCGTCCTCTCTAGGCATATTCTTGTCCAATTAGGGTTTTTAACCAATCTTGTGCATCCAATAGGTGTGTTTGTGTCATTGGATGATCAATTAGGTCATTTTCGTCCTTTCTATGCTTATTCTTGTCCAATTAGGGTTTTAAACCAATCTTGTGCATCCAATAACTTTGTTTGTGTCATTGAATTAATATTTAGGTCATTTTCGTCCTCCCTAGGCATATTCTTGTCCAATTAGGGTTTTTAACCAATCTTGTGCATCCAATAGGTGTGTTTGTGTCATTGGATGATCAATTAGGTCATTTTCGTCCTCCCTAGGCATATTCTTGTCCAATTAGGGTTTTTAACCAATCTTGTGCATCCAATAGGTCTGTTTGTGTCATTGGATGATCAATTTAGGTCATTTTCGTTCTCCCTAGGCATATTCTTGTGCAATTAGGGTTTTTAACCAATCTTGTGCATCCAATAGGTGTGTTTGTGTCATTGGATGATCAATTAGGTCATTTTCGTCCTCCCTAGGCTTATTCTTGTCCAATTAGGGTTTTTAACCAATCTTGTGCATCCAATAGGTGTGTTTGTGTCATTGGATGATCAATTAGGTCATTTTCGTCCTCCCTAGGCTTATTCTTGTCCAATTAGGGTTTTTAACCAATCTTGTGCATCCAATAACTTTGTTTGTGTCATTGAATTAATATTTAGGTCATTTTCGTCCTCCCTAGGCATATTCTTGTCCAATTAGGGTTTTTAACCAATCTTGTGCATCCAATAGGTGTGTTTGTGTCATTGGATGATCAATTAGGTCATTTTCGTTCCCCCTAGGCTTATTCTTGTCCAATTAGGGTTTTTCACCAATCTTGTGCATCCAATAACTTTGTTTGTGTCATTGAATTAATATTTAGGTCATTTTCGTCCTCCCTAGGCATATTCTTGTCCAATTAGGGTTTTTAACCAATCTTGTGCATCCAATAGGTGTGTTTGTGTCATTGGATGATCAATTAGGTCATTTTCGTCCTCCCTAGGCTTATTCTTGTCCAATTAGGGTTTTTAACCAATCTTGTGCATCCAATAACTTTGTTTGTGTCATTGAATTAATATTTAGGTCATTTTCGTCCTCCCTAGGCATATTCTTGTCCAATTAGGGTTTTTAACCAATCTTGTGCATCCAATAGGCGTGTTTGTGTCATTGGATGATCAATTAGGTCATTTTCATCCTCCCTAGGCATATTCTTGTCCAATTAGGGTTTTTAACCAATCTTGTGCATCCAATAGGTGTGTTTGTGGCAATGGATGATCAATTAGGTCATTTTCGTCCTCCCTAGGCTTATTCTTGTCCAATTAGGGTTTTTAACCAATCTTGTGTATCCAATAGGTGTGTTTGTGTCATTGGATGATCAATTAGGTCATTTTCGTCCACCCTAGGCTTATTCTTGTCCAATTAGAGTTTTTAACCAATCTTGTGCATCCAATAACTTTGTTTGTGTCATTGAATTAATATTTAGGTCATTTTCGTCCTCCCTAGGCATATTCTTGTCCAATTAGGGTTTTTAACCAATCTTGTGCATCCAATAGGTGTGTTTGTGTCATTGGATGATCAATTAGGTCATTTTCATCCTCCTTAGGCATATTCTTGTCCAATTAGAGTTTTTAACCAATCTTGTGCATCCAATAGGTGTGTTTGTGGCAATGGATGATCAATTAGGTCATTTTCGTCCTCCCTAGGCTTATTCTTGTCCAATTAGGGTTTTTAACCAATCTTGTGTATCCAATAATGTGTTTGTGTCATGGGATGATCAATTAGGTCATTTTCGTCCTCCCTAGGCATATTCTTGTCCAATTAGGGTTTTTAACCAATCTTGTGCATCAAATAGGTGTGTTTGTGGCAATGGATGATCAATTAGGTCATTTTCGTCCTCCATAGGCTTATTCTTGTCCAATTAGGGTTTTTAACCAATCTTGTGTATCCAATAGGTGTGTTTGTGTCATTGGATGATCAATTAGGTCATTTTCGTCCTCCCTATGCATATTCTTGTCCAATTAGGGTTTTTAACCAATCTTGTGCATCCAACAGGTGTGTTTGTGTCATTGGATGATCAATTAGGTCATTTTCATCCTCCTTAGGCATATTCTTGTCCAATTAGGGTTTTTAACCAATCTTGTGCATCCAATAGGTGTGTTTGTG
>JBBPBR010002212.1:0-12831 GCA_037974775.1 Cicer pinnatifidum | reverse complement strand
AAAACCCTAATTGGACAAGAATAAGACTAGGGAGGACGAAAATGACCTAAATGTTCATCCAATGACACAAATGAACTTATTGGATGCACAACATTGGTTAAAAACCCTAATTGGACAAGAATAAGCCTAGGGAGGACGAAAATGACCTAAATGTTCGTCCAATGACACAAACACACCTATTGGATGCACAAGATTGCATAAAAACCCTAATTGGACAAGAATTAGACTAGGGAGGACGAAAATGACCTAAATGTTCCTCCAATGACACAAACACACCTATTAGATTCACAAGATTGCATAAAAATCCTAATTCGACAAGAATAAAACTAGGGAGGACGAAAATGACCTAAATGTTCATCCAATGACACAAATGAACTTACTGGATGCACAAGATTGGTTAAAAACCCTAATTGGACAAGAATAAGCCTAGGGAGGACGAAAATGACCTGAATGTTTATCCAATGACACAAATGAACTTATTGGATGCACAAGATTGGTTAAAAACCCTAATTGGACAAGAATAAGCCTAGGGAGGCCGAAAATGACCTAAATGTTCGTCCAATGACCCAAACACACCTATTGGATGCACAAGATTGGTTAAAAACCCTAATTGGACAAGAATAAGACTAGGGAGGACGAAAATGACCTAAATGTTCATCCAATGACACAAATGAACTTATTGAATGCACAAGATTGGTTAAAAACCCCAATCGGACAAGAATAAGCCTAGGGAGGACGAAAATGACCTAAATGTTCGTCCAATGACACAAACACACCTATTGGATGCACAAGATTGCATAAAAACCCTAATTGGACAAGAATAAGACTAGGGAGGACGAAAATGACCTAAATGTTCCTCCAATGACACAAACACACCTATCGGATGCACAAGATTGCATAAAAACCCTAATTGGACAGGAATAAGACTTGGGAGGACAAAAATGACCTAAATGTTTATCCAATGACACAAATGAACTTATTGGATGCACAAGATTGGTTAAAAACCCTAATTGGCCAAGAATAAGCCTAGGGAGGACGAAAATGACCTAAATGTTCGTCCAATGACACAAACACACCTATTGGATGCACAAGATTGCATAAAACCCTAATTGGACAAGAATAAGACTAGGGAGGACGAAAATGACCTAAATGTTCCTCCAATGACACAAACACACCTATTGGATGCACAAGATTGGTTAAAAACCCTAATTGGACAAGAATAAGCCTAGGGAGGACGAATATGACCTAAATGTTTGTCCAATGACACAAACACACCTATTGGATGCACAAGATTGCATAAAAACCCTAATTGGACAAGAATAAGACTAGGGAGGACGAAAATGACCTAAATGTTCCTCCAATGACACAAACACACCTATTGGATGCACAAGATTGCATAAAAACCCTAATTGGACAAGAATAAGACTAGAAGGACGAAAATGACCTAAATGTTCATTCAATGACACAAATGAACTTATTGAATGCACAAGATTGGTTAAAAACCCTAATCGGACAAAAATAAGCCTAGGGAGGACGAAAATGACCTAAATGTTCGTCCAATGACACAAACACACCTATTGGATGCACAAGATTGCATAAAAACCCTAATTGGACAAGAATAAGACTAGGGAGGACGAAAATGACCTAAATGTTCCTCCAATGACACAAACACACCTATAGGATGCACAAGATTGCATAAAAACCCTAATTGGACAAGAATAAGCAATAGGGAGGACGAAAATGACCTAAACGTTCATCCAATGACACAAACCCACATATTGGATGCACAAGATTGCTTAAAACTCTAATTGGACAAGAATAAGCCTAGGGAGGACGAAAATGACCTAAATGTTCGTCCAATGACACAAACACACCTATTGGATGCACAAGATTGCATAAAAACCCTAATTGGACAAGAATAAGACTAGGGAGGACGAAAATGACCTAAATGTTCCTCCAATGACACAAACACACCTATTGGATGCACAAGATTGCATAAAAACCCTAATTCGACAAGAATAAGACTAGGGAGGACGAAAATGACCTAAATGTTACTCCAATGACACAAATGAACTTATTGGATGCACAAGATTGGTTAAAAACCCTAATTGGACAAGAATAAGCCTAGGGAGGACGAAAATGACCTAAATGTTCATCCAATGACACAAACACACCTATTGGATGCATAAGATTGGTTAAAAATCCTAATTGGACAAGAATAAGCCTAGGGAGGACGAAAATGACCTAAATGTTCGTCCAATGACACAAACACACCTATTGGATGCACAAGATTGCATAAAAACCCTAATTGGACAAGAATAAGACTAGGGAGGACGAAAATGACCTAAATGTTCCTCCAATGACACAAACACACCTATTGGATGCACAAGATTATATAAAAACCCTAATCGGACAAGAATAAGCCTAGGGAGGACGAAAATGACCTAAATGTTCGTCCAATGACACAAACACACCTATTGGATGTACAAGATTGCATAAAAACCCTAATTGGACAAGAATAAGACTAGGGAGGACGAAAATGACCTAAATGTTCCTCCAGTGACACAAACACACCTATTGGATGCACAAGATTGCATAAAAACCCTAATTGGACAAGAATAAGACTAGGGATGACGAAAATGACCTAAATGTTCATCCAATGACACAAATGAACTTATTGGATGCACAAGATTGGTTAAAAACTCTAATTGGACAAGAATAAGACTTGGGAGGACGAAAATGACCTAAATGTTCATCCAATGACACAAATGAACTTATTGGATGCACAAGATTGGTTAAAAACCCTAATTGGACAAGAATAAGCCTAGGGAGGACGAGAATGACCTAAATGTTCGTCCAATGACACAAACACACCTATTGGATGCACAAGATTGCATAAAAACCCTAATTGGACAAGAATAAGACTAGGGAGGACGAAAATGACCTAAATGTTCCTCCAATGACACAAACACACCTATTGGATGCACAAGATTGCATAAAAACCCTAATTAGACAATAATAAGACTAGGGAGGACGAAAATGACCTAAATGTTCATCCAATGACACAAATGAACTTATTGGATGCACAAGATTGGTTAAAAACCCTAATTGGACAAGAATAAGCCTAGGGAGGACGAAAATGACCTAAATGTTCGTCCAATGACACAAACACACCTATTGGATGCACAAGATTGCATAAAAACCCTAATTGGACAAGAATAAGACTAGGAAGGACGAAAATGACCTAAATGTTCGTCCAATGACACAAATGAACTTATTGGATGCACAAGATTGGTTAAAAACCCTAATTGGACAAGAATAAGCATAGAGAGGACGAAAATGACCTAAACGTTCATCCAATGACACAAACCCACATATTGGATGCACAAGATTGCTTAAAACCCTAATTGGACAAGAATAAGACTAGGGAGGACGAAAATGACCTAAATGTTCATCCAATGACACAAATGAACTTATTGGATGCACAAGATTGGTTAAAAACCCTAATTGGACAAGAATAAGCCTAGGGAGGACGAAAATGACCTAAATGTTCGTCCAATGACACAAACACACCTATTGGATGCACAAGATTGCATAAAAACCCTAATTGGACAAGAATAAGACTAGGGAGGACGAAAATGACCTAAATGTTCCTCCAATGACACAAACACACCTATTGGATGCACAAGATTGCATAAAAACCCTAATTGGACAAGAATAAGACTAGGGAGGACGTAAATGACCTAAACGTTCCACCAATGACACAAATGAACTTATTGGATGCACAAGGTTGGTTAAAAACCCTAATTGGACAAGAATAAGACTAGGGAGGACGAAAATGACCTAAATGTTCATCCAATGACACAAATGAACTTATTGGATGCACAAGATTGGTTAAAAACCCTAATTGGACAAGAATAAGCCTAGGGAGGACGAAAATGACCTAAATGTTCGTCGAATGACACAAAGACACCTATTGGATGCACAAGATTGCATAAAAACCCTAATTGGACAAGAATAAGACTAGGGAGGACGAAAATGACCTAAATGTTCCTCCAATGACACAAACACACCTATTGGATGCACAAGATTGCATAAAAACCCTAATTCTACAAGAATAAGACTAGGGAGGACGAAAATGACCTAAATGTTCATCCAATGACACAAATGAACTTATTGGATGCACAAGATTGGTTAAAAACCCTAATTGGACAAGAATAAGCCTAGGGAGGACGAAAATGACCTAAATGTTCGTCCAATGACACAAACACACCTATTGGATGCACAAGATTGCATAAAAACCCTAATTGGACAAGAATAAGACTAGGGAGGACGAAAATGACCTAAATGTTCCTCCAATGACACAAACACACCTATTGGATGCACAAGATTGCATAAAAACCCTAATTCGACAAGAATAAGACTAGGAAGGACGAAAATGACCTAAATGATCCTCCAATGACAAAAACACACCTATTGGATGCACAAGATTGCATAAAAACCCTAATTGGACAAGAATAAGACTAGGGAGGACGAAAATGACCTAAATGTTCATCCAATGACACAAATGAACTTATTGGATGCACAAGATTGGTGAAAAACCCTAATTAGACAAGAATAAGCCTAGGGAGGACGAAAATGACCTAAATGTTCGTCCAATGACACAAACACACCTATTGGATGCACAAGATTGCATAAAAACCCTAATTGGACAAGAATAAGACTAGGGAGGACGAAAATGACCTAAATGTTCCTTCAATGACACAAACACACCTATTGGATGCACAAGATTGCAAAAAAACCCTAATTGGACAAGAATAAGACTAGGGAGGACGAAAATGACCTAAATGTTCATCCAATGACACAAATGAACTTATTGGATGCACAAGATTGGTGAAAAACCCTAATTGGACAAGAATAAGCCTAGGGAGGAAGAAAATGACCTAAATGTTCGTCAAATGACACAAACACACCTATTGGATGCACAAGATTGCATAAAAACCCTAATTGGACAAGAATAAGACTAGGGAGGACGAAAATGACCTAAATGTTCCTCCAATGACACAAACACACCGATTGGATGCACAAGATTGCATAAAAACCCTAATTGGACAAGAATAAGACTAGGGAGGACGTAAATGATCTAAATGTTCCACCAATGACACAAATGAACTTATTGGATGCACAAGGTTGGTTAAAAACCCTAATTGGACAAGAATAAGCCTAGGGAGGACGAAAATGACCTAAATGTTCAACCAATGACACAAATGAACTTATTGGATGCACAAGGTTGGTTAAAAACCCTAATTGGACAAGAATAAGCCTAGGGAGGACGAAAATGACCTAAATGTTCGTCCAATGACACAAATGAACTTATTGGATGCACAGGATTGCATAAAAACCCTAATTGGACAAGAATAAGCCTAGGGAGGACGAAAATGACCTAAATGTTCGTCCAATGACACAAATGAACTTATTGGATGCACAAGATTGGTTGAAAACCCTAATTGCACAAGAATAAGCCTAGGGAGGACGAAAATGACCTAAATGTTCATCCAATGACACAAATGAACTTATTGGATGCACAAGATTGGTTAAAAACCCTAATTGGACAAGAATAAGCCTAGGGAGGACGAAAATGACCTAAATGTTCATCCAATGACACAAACACACCTATTTGATGCACAAGATTGGTTAGAAACCGTAATTGGACAAGAATAAGCCTAGGAAGGACGAAAATGACCTAAATGTTAATCCAATGACACAAATGAACTTATTGGATGCACAAGATTGGTAAAAAACCCTAATTGGACAAGAATAAGCCGAGGGAGGACGAAAATGACCTAAATGTTCATCCAATGACACAAACACACCTATTGGATGCACAAGATTGGTTAAAAACCCTAATTGGACAAGAATAAGCCTAGGGAGGACGAAAATGACCTAAATGTTCATCCAATGACACAAATGAACTTATTGGATGCACAAGATTGGTTAAAAACCCTAATTGGACAAGAATAAGCCTATGGAGGACGAAAATGACCTAAATGTTCGTCCAATGACACAAACACACCTATTTGATGAACAAGATTGCATAAAAACCCTAATTGGATAAGAATAAGACTAGGGAGGACGAAAATGACCTAAATGTTCCTCCAATGACACAAACACACCTATTGGATGCACAAGATTGCATAAAAATCCTAATTCGACAAGAATAAGACTAGGGAGGACGAAAATGACCTAAATGTTCATCCAATGACACAAATGAACTTATTGGATGCACAAGATTGGTTAAAAACCCTAATTGGACAAGAATAAGACTAGGGAGGACGAAAATGACCTAAATGTTCCTTCAATGACACAAACACACCTATTGGATGCACAAGATTGCATAAAAACCCTAATTGGACAAGAATAAGATTAGGGAGGACGAAAATGACCTAAATGTTCATCCAATGACACAAATGAACTTATTGGATGCACAAGATTGGTTAAAAACCCTAATTGACCAAAAATAAGCCTAGGGGGGACGAAAATGACCTAAATGTTCGTCCAATGACACAAACACACCTATTGGATGCACAAGATTGCATAAAAACCCTAATTGGACAAGAATAAGACTAGGGAGGACGAAAATGACCTAAATGTTCATCCAATGAGACAAATGAACTTATTGGATGCACAAGATTGGTTAAAAACCCTAATTGGACGAGAATAAGTCGAGGGAGGACGAAAATGACCTAAATGTTCGTCCAATGACACAAACACACCTATTGGATGCACAAGATTGCATAAAAACCCTAATTGGACAAGAATAAGACTAGGGAGGACGAAAATGACCTAAATGTTCCTTCAATGACACAAACATACCTATTGGATGCACAAGATTGCATAAAAACCCTAATTGGACAAGAATAAGACTTGGGAGGACGAAAATGACCTAAATGTTCATCCAATGACACAAATGAACTTATTGGATGCACAAGATTGGTTAAAAACCCTAATTGGACAAGAATAAGCATAGGGAGGACGAAAATGACCTAAATGTTCATCCAATAACAAAAACACACATATTGGATGCACAAGATTGCTTAAAACCCTAATTGGACAAGAATAAGACTAGGGATGACGAAAATGACCTAAATGTTCATCCAAGGACACAAATGAACTTATTGGATGCACAAGATTGGTTAAAAACCCTAATTGGACAAGAATAAGCCTAGGGAGGACGAAAATGACCTAAATGTTCATCCAATGACACAAATGAACTTATTGGATGCACAAGATTGGTTAAAAACCCTAATTGGACAAGAATAAGCATAGGAAGGACGAAAATGACCTAAATGTTCATCCAATGACACAAACACACATATTGGATGCACAAGATTGCTTAAAACCCTAATTGGACAAGAATAAGACTAGGGATGACGAAAATGACCTAAATGTTCATCCAAGGACACAAATGAACTTATTGGATGCACAAGATTGGTTAAAAACCCTAATTGGACAAGAATAAGCCTAGGGAGGACGAAAATGACCTAAATGTTCATCCAATGACACAAATGAACTTATTGGATGCACAAGATTGGTTAAAAACCCTAATTGGACAAGAATAAGCTAAGGGAGTACGAAAATGACCTAAATGTTCATCCAATGACACAAATGAACTTATTGGATGCACAAGATTGCTTAAAAACCCTAATTGGACAAGAATAAGCCTAGGGTGGACGAAAATGACCTAAATGTTTATCCAATGACACAAATGAACTTATTGGATGCACAAGATTGGTTAAAAACCCTAATTGGACAAGAATAAGCCTTGGGTGGACGAAAATGACCTAAATGTTCATCCAAGGACACAAATGAACTTATTGGATGCACAAGATTGGTTAAAAACCCTAATTGGACAAGAATAAGCCTAGGGAGGACGAAAATGACCTAAATGTTCATCCAATGACACAAATGAACTTATTGGATGCACAAGATTGATTAAAAACCCTAATTCGACAAGAATAAGCCTAGGGAGGATGAAAATGACCTAAATGTTCAACCAATGACACAAATGAACTTATTGGATGCACAAGGTTGGTTAAAAACCCTAATTGGACAAGAATAAGCCTAGGGAGGACGAAAATGACCTAAATGTTCGTCCAATGACACAAACACACCTATTGGATGCACAAAATTACATAAAAACCCTAATTGGACAAGAATAAGACTAGGGAGGATGAAAATGACCTAAATGTTTATCCAATGACACAAACACACCTATTGGATGCACAAGATTGGTTAAAAACCCTAATTGGACAAGAAAAACCCTAGGGAAGACGAAAATGACCTAAATGTTCATCCAATAACACAAATGAACTTATTGGATGCACAAGATTGGTTAAAAACCCTAATTGGACAAGAATAAGCCTAGGGAGGACGAAAATGACCTAAATGTTCATCCAATGACACAAATGAACTTATTGGATGCACAAGATTGATTAAAAACCCTAATTCGACAAGAATAAGCCTAGGGAGGATGAAAATGACCTAAATGTTCAACCAATGACACAAATGAACTTATTGGATGCACAAGGTTGGTTAAAAACCCTAATTGGACAAGAATAAGCCTAGGGAGGACGAAAATGACCTAAATGTTCGTCCAATGACACAAACACACCTATTGGATGCACAAGATTGGTTAAAAACCCTAATTGAACAAGAATAAGCCTAGGGAGGACGAAAATGACCTAAATGTTCATCCAATGACACAAACACACATATTGGATGCACAAGATTGCTTAAAACCCTAATTGGACAAGAATAAGACTAGGGAGGACGAAAATGACCTAAATGTTCATCCAATGACACAAATGGACTTATTGGATGCACAAGATTGGTTAAAAACCCTAATTGGACAAGAATAAGCCTAGGGAGGATGAAAATGACCTAAATGTTCAACCAATGACACAAATGAACTTATTGGATGCACAAGGTTGGTTAAAAACCCTAATTGGACAAGAATAAGCCTAGGGAGGACGAAAATGACCTAAATGTTCGTCCAATGACACAAACACACCTATTGGATGCACAAGATTGCATAAAAACCCTAATTGGACAAGAATAAGCCTAGGGAGGACGAAAATGACCTAAATGTTCGTCCAATGAAACAAACACACCTATTGGATGCACAAGATTGCATAAAAACCCTAATTGCACAAGAATAAGCCTAGGGAAGACGAAAATGACCTAAATGTTCATCCAATGACACAACTGAACTTATTAAATACGCAAGATTGGTTAAAAACCCTAATTGGACAAGAATAAGCATAAGGAGGACGAAAATGACCTAAATGTTCATCCAATGACTCAAATGAACCTATTGGATGCACAAGATTGGTTAAAAACCCTAATTGGACAAGAATAAGCCTAGGGAGGACGAAAATGACCTAAATGTTCATCCAATGACACAAATTAACTTATTGGATGCAGAAGATTGGTTAAAAACCATAATTGGACAAGAATAAGCCTAGGGAGGACGAAAATGACCTAAATGTTCATCCAATGACACAAATGAACTTATTGGATGCACAAGATTGGTTGAAAACCCTAATTGGACAAGAATAAGCCTAGGGAGGACGAAAATGACCTTAATGTTCATCCAATGACACAAATGAACTTATTGGATGCACAAGATTGGTTAAAAACCCTAATTGGACAAGAATAAGCCTAGGGAGGACGAAAATGACCTAAATGTTCAACCAATGACACAAATGAACTTATTGGATGCACAAGGTTGGTTAAAAACCCTAATTGGACAAGAATAAGCCTAGGCAGGACGAAAATGACCTAAATGTTCGTCCAATGACACAAACACACCTATTGGATGCACAAGATTGCATAAAAACCCTAATTGGACAAGAATAAGACTAGGGAGGACGAAAATGACCTAAATGTTCCTCCAATGACACAAACACACCGATTGGATGCACAAGATTGCATAAAAACCCTAATTGGACAAGAATAAGACTAGGGAGGACGTAAATGACCTAAATGTTCCACCAATGACACAAATGAACTTATTGGATGCACAAGGTTGGTTAAAAACCCTAATTGGACAAGAATAAGCCTAGGGAGGACGAAAATGACCTAAATGTTGGTCCAATGACACAAACACACCTATTGGATGCACAAGATTGCATAAAAACCCTAATTGGACAAGAATAAGACTAGGGAGGACGAAAATGACCTAAATGTTCATCCAATGACACAAATGAACTTATTGGATGCACAAGATTGGTTAAAAACCTTAATTGGACAAGAATAAGTTTAGGGAGGACGAAAATGACCTAAATGTTCGTCCAATGACACAAACACACCTATTGGATGCACAAGATTGAATAAAAACCCTAATTGGACAAGAATAAGACTAGGGAGGACGAAAATGACCTAAATGTTCCTCCATTGACACAAACACACCTATTGGATGCACAAGATTGCATAAAAACCCTAATTCGACAAGAATAAGACTAGGGAGGACGAAAATGACCTAAATGTTCATCCAATGAAACAAATGAACTTACTGGATGCACAAGATTGGTTAAAAACCCTAATTGGACAAGAATAAGTCTAGGGAGGACGAAAATGACCTAAATGTTCGTCCAATGACACAAACACACCTATTGGATGCACAAGATTGCATAAAAACCCTAATTGGACAAGAATAAGACTAGGGAGGACAAAAATGACCTAAATGTTCATCCAATGAAACAAATGAACTTATTGGATGCACAAGATTGGTTAAAACCCTAATTGGACAAGAATAAGACTAGGGAGGACGAAAATGACCTAAATGTTCATCCAATGACACAAACACACATATTGGATGCAAAAGATTGCTTAAAACCCTAATTGGACAAGAATAAGACTAGGGAGGACGAAAATGACCTAAATGTTCATCCAATGACACAAATGAACTTATTGGATGCACAAGATTGGTTAAAAACCCTAATTGGACAAGAATAAGCCTCGGGAGGACGAAAATGACCTAAATAATCCTCCAATGACACAAACACACCTATTGGATGCACAAGATTGCATAAAAACCCTAATTGGGCAAGAATAAGACTAGGGAGGAAGAAAATGACCTAAATGTTCATCCAATGACACAAATGAACTTATTGGATGCACAAGATTGGTTAAAAACCCTAATTGGACAAGAATAAGCCTAGGGAGGACGAAAATGACCTAAATGTTCGTCCAATGACACAAACACACCTATTGGATGCACAAGATTGCATAAAAACCCTAATTCGACAAGAATAAGACTAGGGAGGACGAAAATGACCTAAATGTTCCTCCAATGACACAAACACACCTATTGGATGCACAAGATTGCATAAAAACCCTAATTGGACAAGAATAAGACTAGGGAGGACGAAAATGACCTAAATGTTCCTCCAATAACACAAACACACCTATTGGATGCACAAGATTGCATAAAAAACCTAATTGGACAAGAATAAGACTAGGGAGGACGAAAATGACCTAAATGTTCATCCAATGACACAAATGAACTTATTGTATGCACAAGATTGGATGAAAACCCTAATTGGACAAGAATAAGCTTATGGAGGACGAAAATGACCTAAATGTTCGTCCAATGACACAAACACACCTATTGGATGCACAAGATTGCATAAAAACCCTAATTGGACAAGAATAAGACTAGGGAGGACGAAAATGACCTAAATGTTCCTCCAATGACACAAACACACCGATTGGATGCACAAGATTGCATAAAAACCCTAATTGGACAAGAATAAGACTAGGGAGGACGTAAATGACCTAAATGTTCCACCAATGACACAAATGAACTTATTGGATGCACAAGGTTGGTTAAAAACCCTAATTGGACAAGAATAAGCCTAGGGAGGACGAAAATGACCTAAATGTTGGTCCAATGACACAAACACACCTATTGGATGCACAAGATTGCATAAAAACCCTAATTGGACAAGAATAAGACTAGGGAGGACGAAAATGACCTAAATGTTCATCCAATGACACAAATGAACTTATTGGATGCACAAGATTGGTGAAAAACCCTAATTAGACAAGAATAAGCCTAGGGAGGACGAAAATGACCTAAATGTTCGTCCAATGACACAAACACACCTATTGGATGCACAAGATTGCATAAAAACCCTAATTGGACAAGAATAAGACTAGGGAGGACGAAAATGACCTAAATGTTCCTCCAATGACACAAACACACCTATTGGATGTACAAGATTGCATAAAAACCCTAATTGGACAAGAATAAGACTATGGAGGACGTAAATGACCTAAATGTTCCACCAATGACACAAATGAACTTATTGGATGCACAAGGTTGGTTAAAAACCCTAATTGGACAAGCATAAGCCTAGGGAGGACGAAAATGACCTAAATGTTCAACCAATGACACAAATGAACTTATTGGATGCACAAGATTGGTTAAAAACCCTAATTGGACAAGAATAAGCCTAGGGAGAACGAAAATGACCTGAATGTTCATCCAATGACACAAATGAACTTATTGGATGCACAAGATTGGTTAAAAACCCTAATTGGACAAGAATAAGCATAGGGAGGACGAAAATGACCTAAATGTTCATCCAATGACACAAACCCACATATTGGATGCACAAGATTGCTTAAAACCCTAATTTGACAAGAATAAGACTAGGGAGGACGAAAATGACCTAAATGTTCATCCAATGACACAAATGAACTTATTGAATGCACAAGATTGGTTAAAAACCCCAATCGGACAAGAATAAGCCTAAGGAGGACGAA
>JBBPBR010002211.1:0-12853 GCA_037974775.1 Cicer pinnatifidum | reverse complement strand
ATTGGATGAACATTTAGGTCATTTTCGTCCTCCCTAGTCTTATTCTTGTCCAATTAGGGTTTTAAGCAATCTTGTGCATCCAATAAGTTCATTTGTGTCATTGGATGAATAGTTAGGTCATTTTCGTCTTCACTATGCTTATTCTTGTCAAATTAGGGTTTCTAACCAATCTTGTTCATCCAATAGGTGTGTTTGTGTCATTGGATGAACATTTAGGTTATTTTCGTCCTCCCTAGTCTTATTCTTGTCCAATTATGGTTTTAAGCAATCTTGTGCATCCAATAAGTTCATTTGTGTCATTGGATGAATAGTTAGGTCATTTTCGTCCTCCCTAGGCTTATTCTTGTCAAATTAGGGTTTCTAACCAATCGTGTGCATCTAATAGGTGTGTTTGTGTCATTGGATGAACATTTAGGTCATTTTCGTCCTCCCTAGGCTTATTCTTTTCCAATTAGGGTTTTTAACCATTCTTGTGCATCCAATAAGTTCAATTGTGTCATTGGATGAACATTTAGGTCATTTTCATCTTCCCTAGGCTTATTCTTGTCCAATTAGGGTTTTTAAACAATCTTGTGCATCCAATAGGTGTGTTTGTGTCATTGGAAGAACATTTAGGTCATTTTCGTCCTCCCTAGGCTTATTCTTGTCCAATTAGGGTTTTTAACCAATCTTGTTCATCCAATAAATTCATTTGTGTCATTGGATTAACATTTAGGTCATTTTCGTCCTCCCTAGGCTTATTCTTGTCCAATTAGGGTTTTTAACCAATCTTGTGCATCCAATAGGTGTGTTTGTGTCATTGGATGAACATTTAGGTCATTTTCGTCCAACCTAGGCTTATTCTTGTCCAATTAGGGTTTCTAACCAATCTTCTGCATCCAGTAGGTATGTTTGGTCATTGGATGAACATTTAGGTTATTTTCGTCCTCCTTATGCTTATTCTTGTCCAATTAGGGTTTTTAACCAATCTTGGGCATCCAATAGGTGTGTTTGTGTAATTGGATGAACATTTAGGTCATTTTCTTCCTCCCTAGTCTTATTCTTGTCCAATTAGGGTTTTAAGCAATCTTGTGCATCCAATAAGTTCATTTGTGTCATTGGATTAACATTTAGGTCATTTTCGTCCTCCCTAGGCTTATTCTTGTCCAATTAGGGTTTCTAACCAATCTTGTGCATCCAATAGGTGTGTTTGTGTCATTGGATGAACATTTAGGTCATTTTCGTACTCCCTAGGCTTATTCTTGTCCAATTAGGGTTTTTAACCAATCTTGTGCATCCAATAAGTTCATTTGTGTCATTGGATGAACATTTAGGTCATTTTCGTCCTCCCAAGGCTTATTCTTGTCCAATTAGGGTTTTTAACCAAGCTTGTGCATCCAGTAAGTTCATTTGTGTCATTGGATGATCATTTAGGTCATTTTTGTCCTCCCTAGGCTTATTCTTGTCCAATTAGGGTTTTTAAGCAATCTTGTGCATCCAATAAGTTCATTTGTGTCATTGGATGAATATTTAGGTCATTTTCGTCCTCCCTAGGCTTATTCTTGTCCAATTAGGGTTTTTAAGCAATCTTGTGCATCCAATAAGTTCATTTGTGTCATTTGATGAACATTTAGGTCATTTTCGTCCTCCCTAGGCTTATTCTTGTTCAATTAGGGTTTCTAACATATCTTGTGCATCCAATAGGTGTGTTTGTGTCATTGGATGAACATTTAGGTCATCTTCGTCCTCCCTAGGCTTATTCTTGTCCAATTAGGGGTTTTAACCAATCTTGTGCATCCAATAAGTTCATTTGTGTCATTGGATGAACATTTAGGTCATTTTCGTCCTCCCAAGGCTTATTCTTGTCCAATTAGGGTTTTTAAGCAATCTTGTGCATCCAATAAGTTAATTTGTGTCATTGGATGAACATTTAGGTCATTTTCGTCCTCCCTAGGCTTATTCTTGTCCAATTAGGGTTTTTAACCAATCTTGTGCATCCAATCGGTGTGTTTGTGTCATTGGATGAACATTTAGGTCATTTTCGTCCTCCCTAGGCTTATTCTTGTCCAATTAGGGTTTTTAACCAATCTTGTGCATCCAATAAGTTCATTTGTGTCATTGGATGAACATTTAGGTCATTTTCGTCATCCCAAGGTTTATTCTTGTCCAATTAGGGTTTCTAACCAATCTTGTGCATCCAATAGGTGTGTTTGTGTCATTGGATGAACATTTAGGTCATTTTCGTCCTCCCTAGGCTTATTCTTGTCCAATTAGGGTTTTTAACCAATCTTGTGCATCCAATAAGTTCATTTGTGTCATTGGATGAACATTTAGGTCATTTTCGTCATCCCAAGTCTTATTCTTGTCCAATTAGGGTTTTAAGCAATCTTGTGCATCCAATATGTGTGTTTGTGTCATTGGATGAACATTTAGGTCATTTTCGTCCTCCCTATGCTTATTCTTGTCCAATTAGGGTTTTTAACCAATCTTGTGCATCCAATAAGTTCATTTGTGTCATTGGATGAACATTTAGGTCATTTTCGTCCTCCATAGTCTTATTTTTGTCCAATTAGGGTTTTTATGCAATCTTGTGCATCCAATAGGTGTGTGTGTGTCATTGGACGAACATTTAGGTCATTTTCGTCCTCCCTAGGCTTATTCTTGTCCATTTAGGGTTTTTAACCAATCTTGTGCATCCAATAATTTCATTTGTGTCATTGGATGAACATTTAGGTCATTTTCGTCCTCCCTAGGCTTATTCTTGTCCAATTAGGGTTTTTAACCAATCTTGTGCATCCAATAAGTTCATTTGTGTCATTGGATGAACATTTAGGTCATTTTCGTCCTCCCTAGGCTTATTCTTGTCCAATTAGGGTTTTTAACCAATCTTGTTCATCCAATAAATTCATTTGTGTCATTGGATTAACATTTAGGTCATTTTCGTCCTCCCTAGGCTTATTCTTGTCCAATTAGGGTTTTTAACCAATCTTGTGCATCCAATAGGTGTGTTTGTGTCATTGGATGAACATTTAGGTCATTTTCGTCCAACCTAGGCTTATTCTTGTCCAATTAGGGTTTCTAACCAATCTTGTGCATCCAATAGGTGTATTTGTGTCATTGGATGAACATTTAGGTCATTTTCGTCCTCCCTAGGCTTATTCTTGTCCAATTAGGGTTTATAAGCAATCTTGTGCATCCAATAAGTTCATTTGTGTCATTGGATGAACATTTAGGTGATTTTCGTCCTCCCTAGGCTTATTCTTGTCCAATTAGGGTTTTTAACCAATCTTGTGCATCCAATAGGTGTGTTTGTGTCATTGGATGAACATTTAGGTCATTTTCGTCCTCCCTAGGCTTATTCTTGTCCAATTAGGGTTTTTAACCAATCTTGTGCATCCAATAAGTTCATATGTGTCATTGGATTAACATTTAGGTCATTTTCGTCCTCCCTAGGCTTATTCTTGTCCAATTAGGGTTTCTAACCAATCTTGTGCATCCAATAGGTGTGTTTGTGTCATTGGATGAACATTTAGGTCATTTTCGTCCTCCCTAGGCTTATTCTTGTCCAATTAGGGTTTTTAACCAATCTTGTGCATCCAATAAGTTCATTTGTGTCATTGGATGAACATTTAGGTCATTTTCGTCCTCCCAAGGCTTATTCTTGTCGAATTAGGGTTTCTAACCAATCTTGTGCATCCAATAGGTGTGTTTGTGTCATTGGATGAACATTTAGGTCATTTTCGTCCTCCCTAGTCTTATTCTTGTCCAATTAGGGTTTTAAGCAATCTTGTGCATCCAATAAGTTCATTTGTGTCATTGGATGAACATTAAGGTCATTTTCGTCCTCCCTAGGCTTATTCTTGTCCAATTAGGGTTTCTAACCAATCTTGTGCATCCAATAGGTGTGTTTGTGTCATTGGATGAAAACTTAGGTCATTTTCGTCGTTCCCTAGGCTTATTCTTGTCCAATTAGGGATTTTAACCAATCTTGTGAATCCAATAGGTGTGTTTGTGTCATTGGATGAACATTTAGGTCATTTTAGTCCTCCCTAGGCTTATTCTTGTCTAATTAGGGTTTTTAACCAATCTTGTGCATCCAATAAGTTCATTTGTGTCATTGGATTAACATTTAGGTCATTTTCGTCCTCCCTAGGCTTATTCTTGTCCAATTAGGGTTTCTAACCAATCTTGTGCATCCAATAGGTGTGTTTGTGTCATTGGATGAACATTTAGGTCATTTTCGTCCTCCCTAGGCTTATTCTTGTCCAATTAGGGTTTATAACCAATCTTGTGCATCCAATAAGTTCATTTGTGTCATTGGGTGAACACTTAGGTCATTTTCGTCCTCCCTAGGCTTATTCTTGTCCAATTAGGGTTTCTAACCAATCTTGTGCATCCAATAGGTGTGTTTAGTCATTTGATGAACATTTAGGTTATTTTCGACCTCTCTAGGCTTATTCTTGTCCAATTAGGATTTTAAGCAATCTTGTGCATCCAATAAGTTCATTTGTGTCATTGGGTGAACACTTAGGTCATTTTCGTCCTCCCTAGGCTTATTCTTGTCCAATTAGGGTTTCTAACCAATCTTGTGCATCCAATAGGTGTGTTTGTGTCATTGGATGAACATTTAGGTCATTTTCGTCCTCCCTAGGCTTATTCTTGTCCAATTAGGGTTTTTAACCAATCTTGTGCATCCAATAAATTCATTTGTGTCATTGGGTGAACACTTAGGTCATTTTCGTCCTCCCTAGGCTTATTCTTGTCCAATTAGGGTTTCTAACCAATTTTGTGCATTCAATAGGTGTGTTTAGTCATTTGATGAACATTTAGGTTATTTTCGACCTCTCTAGGCTTATTCTTGTCCAATTAGGGTTTTTAACCAATCCTGTGCATCCAATAAGTTCATTTGTGTCATTGGATTAACATTTAGGTCATTTTCGTCCTCCCTAGGCTTATGCTTGTCCAATTAGGGTTTCTAACCAATCTTGTGCATCCAATAGGTGTGTTTGTGTCATTGGATGAACATTTAGGTCATTTTCGTCCTCCCTAGGCTTATTCTTGTCCAATTAGGGTTTTTAACCAATCTTGTGCATCCAATAAGTTCATTTGTGTCATTGGATTAACATTTAGGTCATTTTCGTCCTTCCTAGGCTTATTCTTCTCCAATTAGGGTTTCTAACCAATCTTGTGCATCCAATAGGTGTGTTTGTGTCATTGGATGAACATTTAGGTTATTTTCGTTCTCCCTAGTTTTATTCTTGTCCAATTAGGGTTTTAAGCAATCTTGTGCATCCAATAAGTTCATTTGTGTCATTGGATTAACATTTAGGTCATTTTCGTCCTCCCTAGGCTTATTCTTGTCCAATTAGGGTTTCTAACCAATCTTGTGCATCCAATAGGTGTGTTTGTGTCATTGGATGAACATTTAGGTCATTTTCGTACTCCCTAGGCTTATTCTTGTCCAATTAGGGTTTTTAACCAATCTTGTGCATCCAATAAGTTCATTTGTGTCATTGGATGAACATTTAGGTCATTTTCGTCCTCCCAAGGCTTATTCTTCTCCAATTAGGGTTTCTAACCAATCTTGTGCATCCAATAGGTGTGTTTGTGTCATTGGATGAACATTTATGTCATTTTCGTCCTCCCTAGGCATATTCTTGTCAAATTAGGGTTTCTAACCAATCTTGTGCATCCAATAGGTGTGTTTGTGTCATTGGATGAACATTTAGGTTATTTTCGTCCTCCCTAGTCTTATTCTTGTCCAATTAGGGTTTTTAACCAATCTTGTGCATCCAATATGTTCATTTGTGTCATTGGATGAACATTTAGGTCATTTTCGTCCTCCCAAGGCTTATTCTTGTCCAATTAGGGTTTCTAACCAATCTTGTGCATCCAATAGGTGTGTTTGTGTCATTGGATGAACATTTAGGTTATTTTCGTCCTCCCTAGTCTTATTCTTGTCCAATTAGGGTTTTTAACCAATCTTGTGCATCCAATATGTTCATTTGTGTCATTGGATGAATAGTTAGGTCATTTTCGTCCTCCCTAGGCTTATTCTTGTCAAATTAGGGTTTCTAACCAATCGTGTGCATCTAATAGGTGTGTTTGTGTCATTGGATGAACATTTAGGTCATTTTCGTCCTCCCTAGGCTTATTCTTGTCCAATTAGGGTTTTTAACCAATTTTGTGCATCCAATAAGTTCAATTGTGTCATTGGATGAACATTTAGGTCATTTTCGTCTTCCCTAGGCTTATTCTTGTCCAATTAGGGTTTTTAACCAATCTTGTGCATCCAATAGGTGTGTTTGTGTCATTGGATGAACATTTAGGTCATTTTCGTCGTCCCTAGGCTTATTCTTGTCCAATTAGGGTTTTTAAGCAATCTTGTGCATCCAATAAGTTCATTTGTGTCATTGGATGAACATTTAGGTCATTTTCGTCCTCCCTAGGCTTATTCTTGTCCAATTAGGGTTTTTAACCAATCTTGTGCATCCAATAGGTGTGTTTGTGTCATTGGATGAACATTTAGGTCATTTTCGTCCTCCCTAGGCTTATTCTTGTCTAATTAGGGTTTTTACGCAATCTTGTGCATCCAGTAAGTTCATTTGTGTCATTGGATGAACATTTAGGTCATTTTCGTCCTCCCTAGGCTTATTCTTGTCCAATTAGGGTTTTTAACCAATCTTGTGCATCCAATAGGTGTGTTTGTGTCATTGGATGAACATTTAGGTCATTTTCGTCCTCCCTAGGCTTATTCTTGTGTAATTAGGGTTTTTAATAAATCTTGTGCATCCAATAAGTTCATTTGTGTTATTGGATGAACATTTAGGTCATTTTCGTCCTCCCTAGGCTTATTCTTGTCCAATTAGCGTTTTTAACCAATCTTGTGCATCCAATAGGTGTGTTTGTGTCATTGGATGAACATTTAGGTCATTTTCGTCCTCCCTAGGCTTATTCTTGTCTAATTAGGGTTTCTAACCAATCTTGTGCATCCAATAGGTGTATTTGTGTCATTGGATGAACATTTAGGTCATTTTCGTCCTCCCTAGGCTTATTCTTGTCCAATTAGGGTTTTTAACCAATCTTGTGCATCCAATAAGTTCATTTGTGTCATTGGATTAACATTTCGGTCATTTTCGTCCTCCCTAGGCTTATTCTTGTCCAATTAGGGTTTTTAACCAATCTTGTGCATCCAATAGGTGTGTTTGTGTCATTGGATGAACATTTAGGTCATTTTCGTCCTCCCTAGGCTTATTCTTGTCAAATTAGGGTTTCTAACCAATCTTTTGCATCCAATAGGTGTATTTGTGTCATTGGATGAACATTTAGGTCATTTTCGTCCTCCCTAGGCTTATTCTTGTCCAATTAGGGTTTTTATGCAATCTTGTGCATCCAATAAGTTCATTTGTGTCATTGGATGAACATTTACGTCATTTTCGTCCTCCTAGGCTTATTCTTGTCCAATTAGGGTTTTTAACCAATCTTGTGCATCCAATAGGTGTGTTTGTGTCATTGGATGAACATTTACGTCATTTTCGTCCTCCCTAGGCTTATTCTTGTCCAATTAGGGTTTTTAACCAATCTTGTGCATCCAATAGGTGTGTTTGTGTCATTGGATGAACATTTAGGTCATTTTCGTCCTCCCTAGGCTTATTCTTGTCCAATTAGGGTTTTTAACCAATCTTGTGCATCCAATAAGTTAATTTGTGTCATTGGATAAACATTTAGGTCATTTTCGTCCACCCTAGGCTTATTCTTGTCCAATTAGGGTTTCTAACCAATCTTCTGCATCCAATAGGTTTATTTGTGTCATTGGATGAACATTTAGGTCATTTTCGTCCTCCCTAGGCTTATTCTTGTCCAATTAGGGTTTTTAAGCTATCTTGTGCATCCAATAAGTTCATTTGTGTCATTGGATGAACATTTACGTCATTTTCGTCCTCCCTAGGCTTATTCTTGTCCAATTAGGGTTTTTAACCAATCTTGTGCATCCAATAGGTGTGTTTGTGTCATTGGATGAACATTTAGGTCATTTTCGTCCTCCCTAGGCTTATTCTTGTCCAATTAGGGTTTTTAACCAATCTTGTGCATCCAATAGGTGTGTTTGTGTCATTGGATGAACATTTAGGTCATTTTCGTCCTCCTGAGGCTTATTCTTGTCCAATTAGGGTTTTTAACCAATCTTGTTCATCCAATAGGTGTGTTTGTGTCATTGGATGAACATTTAGGTCATTTTAGTCCTCCCTAGGCTTATTCTTGTCCAATTAGGGTTTTTAACCAATCTTGTCCATCCAATAAGTTCATTTGTGTCATTGGATAAACATTTAGGTCATTTTCGTCCACCCTAGGCTTATTCTTGTCCAATTAGGGTTTTTAACCAATCTTGTGCATCCAATAGGTGTGTTTGTGTCATTGGATGAACATTTTGGTCATTTTCGTCTTCCCTAGGCTTATTCTTGTCCAATTAGGGTTTCTAACCAATCTTGTGCATCCAATAGGTGTGTTTGTGTCATTGGATGAACATTTAGGTCATTTTCGTCCTCCCTAGGCTTATTCTTGTCCAATTAGGGTTTTTAAGCAATCTTGTGCATCCAATAAATTCATTTGTGTCATTGGATTAACATTTTGGTCATTTTCGTCCTCCCTATGCTTATTCTTGTCCAATTAGGGTTTCTAACCAATCTTGTGCATCCAATAGGTGTGTTTGTGTCATTGGATGAACATTTAGGTCATTTTCGTCCTCCCTAGGCTTATTCTTGTCCAATTAGGGTTTTTAACCAATCTTGTGCATCCAATAAGTTCATTTGTGTCATTGGATTAACTATTAGGTCATTTTCATCCTCCCTAGGCTTATTCTTGTCCAATTAGGGTTTTTAACCAATCTTGTGCATCCAATAGGTGTGTTTGTGTCATTGGATGAACATTTAGGTCATTTTCATCCTCCCTAGGCTTATTCTTGTCCAATTAGGGTTTCTAACCAATCTTGTGCATCCAATAGGTGTGTTTGTGTCATTGGATGTACATTTAGGTCATTTTCGTCCTCCCTAGGCTTATTCTTGTCCAATTAGGGTTTCTAACCAATCTTGTGCATCCAATAGGTGTGTTTGTGTCATTGGATGAACATTTAGGTCATTTTCGTCCTCCCTAGGCTTATTCTTGTCCAATTAGGGTTTTTAACCAATCTTGTGCATCCCATAGGTGTGTTTGTGTCATTGGATGAACATTTAGGTCATTTTCGTCCTCCCTAGGCTTATTCTTGTCCAATTAGGGTTTCTAACCAATCTTGTGCATCCAATAGGTGTGTTTGTGTCATTGGATGAACATTTAGGTCATGTTCGTCCTCCCTAGGCTTATTCTTGTCCAATTAGGGTTTCTAACCAATCTTGTGCATCCAATAGGTGTGTTTGTGTCATTGGATGAACATTTAGGTCATTTTCGTCCTCCCTATGCTTATTCTTGTCCAATTAGGGTTTTTAACCAATCTTGGGCATCCAATAGGTGTGTTTGTGTCATTGGATGAACATTTAGGTCATTTTCGTCCTCCCTAGGCTTATTCTTGTCCAATTATGGTTTTTAACCAATCTTGTGCATCCAATAAGTTCATTTGTGTCATTGGATTAACATTTAGGTCATTTTCGTCTTTCCTAGGCTTATTCTTGTCCAATTAGGGTTTCTAACCAATCTTGTGCATCCAATAGGTGTGTTTGTGTCATTGGATGAACATTTAGGTCATTTTCGTCCTCCCTAGGCTTATTCTTGTCCAATTAGGGTTTTTAACCAATGTTGTGCATCTAATAACTTCATTTGTGTCATTGGATTAACATTTAGGTCATTTTCGTCCTCCCTAGGCTTATTCTTGTCCAATTAGGGTTTCTTACCAATCTTGTGCATCCAATAGGTGTGTTTGTGTCATTGGATGAACATTTAGGTCATTTTCGTCATCCCTAGGCTTATTCTTTTCCAATTAAGGTTTTTAACCAATCTTGTGCATCCAATGAGTTCATTTGTGTCATTGGATGAACATTTAGGTCATTTTCTTCCTCCCTAGGCATATTCTTGTCCAATTAGGGTTTCTAACCAATCTTGTGCATCCAATAGGTGTGTTTGTGTCATTGGATGAACATTTAGGTCATTTTCGTCCTCCCTAGGCTTATTCTTGTCCAATTAGGGTTTTTAACCAATCTTGTGCATCCAATAAGTTCATTTGTGTCATTGGATGAATAGTTAGGTCATTTTCGTCCTCCCTAGGCTTATTCTTGTCAAATTAGGGTTTCTAACCAATCTTGTGCATGCAATAGGTGTGTTTGTGTCATTGGATGAACATTTAGGTTATTTTCGTCCTCCCTAGTCTTATTCTTGTCCAATTAGGGTTTTAAGCAATCTTGTGCATCCAATAAGTTCATTTGTGTCATTGGATGAATAGTTAGGTCATTTTCGTCCTCCCTAGGCTTATTCTTGTCCAATTAGGGTTTCTAACCAATCTTGTGAATCCAATAGGTGTGTTTGTGACATTGGATGAACATTTAGGTCATTTTCGTCCTCCCTAGGCTTATTCTTGTCCAATTAGGGTTTCTAACCAATCTTGTGAATCCAATAGGTGTGTTTGTGTCATTGGATGAACATTTAGGTCATTTTCGTCTTCCCTAGGCTTATTCTTGTCCAATTAGGGTTTTTAACCAATCTCGTGCATCCAATATGTTCATTTGTGTCATTGGATGAACATTTAAGTCATTTTCGTCCTCCCTAGGCTTATTCTTGTCCAATTAGGGTTTCTAAACAATCTTGTGCATCCAATAGGTGTGTTTGTGTCATTGGATGAACATTTAGGTCATATTCGTCCTCCCTAGGCTTATTCTTGTCCAATTAGGGTTTTTAACCAATCTTGTGCATCCAATAAGTTCATTTGTGTCATTGGATTAACATTTAGGTCATTTTCGTCCTCCCTAGGCTTATTCTTGTCCAATTAGGGTTTTTAACCAATCTTGCGCATCCAATAGCTGTGTTTGTGTCAGGATTAACATTTAGGTCATTTTCGTCCTCCCTAGGCTTATTCTTGTCCAATTAGGGTTTCTAACCAATCTTGTGCATCCAATAGGTGTGTTTGTGTCATTGGATGAACATTTAGGTCATTTTCGTCCTCCCTATTCTTATTCTTGTCCAATTAAGGTTTTTAACCAATCTTGGGCATCCAATAGGTGTGTTTGTGTCATTGGATGAACATGTAGGTCATTTTCGTCCTCCCTAGGCTTATTCTTGTCCAATTAGGGTTTTTAAACAATCTTGTGCATCCAATAAGTTCATTTGTGTCATTGGGTGAACATTTAGGTCATTTTCGTCCTCGCTAGGCTTATTCTTGTCCAATTAGGGTTTCTAACAAATCTTGTGCATCCAATAGGTGTGTTTAGTCATTTGATGAACATTTAGGTTATTTTCGTCCTCCATAGGCTTTTCTTGTCCAATTAGGGTTTTTAACCAATCTTGTGCATCCAATAAGTTCATTTGTGTCATTGGATTAACATTTAGGTCATTTTCGTCTTCCCTAGGCTTATTCTTGTCCAATTAGGGTTTCTAACCAATCTTGTGCATCCAATAGGTGTGTTTGTGTCATTGGATGAACATTTAGGTCATTTTCGTCCTCCCTAGGCTTATTCTTGTCCAATTAGGGTTTTTAACCAATCTTGTGCATCCAATAGGTGTGTTTGTGTCATTGGATGAACATTTAGGTCATTTTCGTCCTCCCTAGGCTTATTCTTGTCCAATTAGGGTTTTTAACAAATCTTGTGCATCCAATAGGTGTATTTGTCTCATTGGATGAACATTTAGGTCATTTTCGTCTTCCCTAGGCTTATTCTTGTCCAATTAGGGTTTTTAAGCAATCTTGTGCATCCAATAAGTTCATTTGTGTCATTGGTTGAACATTTTGGTCATTTTCGTCCTCCCTAGGCTTATTCTTGTCCAATTAGGGTTTTTAACCAATCTTGTGCATCCAATAAGTTCATTTGTGTCATTGGATGAACATTTAGGTCATTTTCGTCCTCCCTATGCTTATTCTTTTCCAATTAGGGTTTTTAACCAATCTTGTGCATCCAATAGGTGTGTTTGTGTCATTGGATGAACATTTAGGTCATTTCGTCCTCCCTAGGCTTATTCTTGTCCAATTAGGGTTTTTAACCAATCTTGTGCATCCAATAAGTTCATTTGTGTCATTGGATGAACATTTAGGTCATTTTCGTCCTCCCAAGGCTTATTCTTGTCCAATTAGGGTTTCTAACCAATCTTGTGCATCCAATAGGTGTGTTTGTGTCATTGGATGAACATTTAGGTCATTTTCGTCCTCCCTAGTCTTATTCTTGTCCAATTAGGGTTTTAAGCAATCTTGTGCATCCAATAACTTCATTTGTGTCATTGGATGAATATTTAGGTCATTTTCATCCTCCCTAGGCATATTCTTGTCCAATTAGGGTTTCTAACCAATCTTGTGCATCCAATAGGTGTGTTTGTGTCATTGGATGAACATTTAGGTCATTTTCGTCCTCCCTAGTCTTATTATTGTCCAATTAAGGTTTTAAGCAATCTTGTGCATCCAATAAGTTCATTTGTGTCATTGGATGAATAGTTAGGTCATTTTCGTCCTCCCTAGGCTTATTCTTGTCAAATTAGGGTTTCTAACCAATCTTGTGCATCCAATAGGTGTGTTAGTGTCATTGGATGAACATTTAGGTTATTTTCGTCCTCCCTAGTCTTATTCTTGTCCAATTAGGGTTTTAAGCAATCTTGTGCATCCAATAAGTTCATTTGTGTCATTGGATGAATAGTTAGGTCATTTTCGTCCTCCCTAGGCTTATTCTTGTCAAATTAGGGTTTCTAACCAATC
>JBBPBR010002210.1:0-12857 GCA_037974775.1 Cicer pinnatifidum | reverse complement strand
ACCTAATTGATCATCCAATGACACAAACACACCTATTGGATGCACAAGATTGGTTAAAAACCCTAATTGGACAAGAATATGCCTAGGGAGGACGAAAATGACCTAAATATTAATTCAATGACACAAACAAAATTATTGGATGCACAAGATTGGTTAAAAACCCTAATTGGACAAGAATAAGCCTAGGGAGGACGAAAATGACCTAATTGATTATCCAATGACACAAACACACCTATTGGATGCACAAGATCGGTTAAAAACCCTAATTGCACAAGAATAAGCCTAGGGAGAACGAAAATGACCTCATTGATCATCCAATGACACAAACACACCTATTGGATGCACAAGATTGGTTAAAAACCCTAATTGGACAAGAATATGCCTAGGGAGGATGAAAATGACCTAATTGATCATCCAAAGACACAAATGAACTTATTGGATGCACAAGATTAGTTAAAAACCCTAATTGGATAAGAATAAGCCTAGGGAGGACGAAAATAACCTAATTGATCATCCAATGACACAAACACACCAATTGGATGCACAAGATTGGTCTAAAACTCTAATTGGACAAGAATATGCCTAGGGAGGACGAAAATGACCTAAATGTTAATCCAATGACACAAATGAACTTATTGGATGCACAAGATTGGTTAAAAACCCTAATTGGACAAGAATAAGCCTAGGGAGGACGAAAATGACCTAATTGATCATCCAATGACACAAACACACCTATTGGATGCACAAGATTGGTTAAAAACCCTAATTGGACAAGAATATGCCTAGGTAGGACGAAAATGGCCTAATTGATCATCCAATTACACAAACACACCTATTGGATGCACAAGATTGGTTAAAAACCCTAATTGGACAAGAATAAGCCTAGGGAGGACGAAAATGACCTAAATGTTAATCCAATGACACAACTCAACTTATTGGATGCACAAGATTGGTTAAAAACCCTAATTGGACAAGAATAAGCCTAGGGAGGACGAAAATGACCTAATTGATCATCCAATGACACAAACACACCTATTGGATGCACAAGATTGGTTAAAAACCCTAATTGGACAAGAATATGCCTAGGGAGGACGAAAATGACCTAATTGATCATCCAATGACACAGACACACCTATTGGATGCACAAGATTGGTTAAAAACCCTAATTTGACAAGAATATGCCTAGGGATGACGAAAATGACCTAAATATTAATTCAAGGACACAAACAAAGTTATTGGATGCACAAGATTGGTTAAAAACCCTAATTGGACAAGAATAAGCCTAGGGAGGACGAAAATGACCTAAATGTTAATCCAATGACACAACTCAACTTATTGGATGCACAAGATTGGTTAAAAACCCTAATTGGACAAGAATAAGCCTAGGGAGGACGAAAATGACCTAATTGATCATCCAATGACACAAACACACCTATTGGATGCACAAGATTGGTTAAAAACCCTAATTGGATAAGAATAAGCCTAGGGAGGATGAAAATGACCTAAATGTTAATCCAATGACACAACTCAACTTATTGGATGCACAACATTGGTTAAAAATCCTAATTGGACAAGAATAAGCCTATGGAGGACGAAAATGACCTAATTGATCATCCAATGACACAAATGAACGTATTGGATGCGTAAGATTGGTTAAAAACCCTAATTGCACAAGAATAAGCCTAGGGAGGACGAAAATGACCTAAATGTTAATCCA
The DNA here is from genome assembly GCA_037974775.1 of Cicer pinnatifidum. Lineage (NCBI taxonomy): Eukaryota > Viridiplantae > Streptophyta > Magnoliopsida > Fabales > Fabaceae > Cicer > Cicer pinnatifidum. Next base: position 11,140 of record JBBPBR010002210.1, on the reverse strand, counting down.
ATGACACAACTCAACTTATTGGATGCACAAGATTGGTTAAAAACCCTAATTGGACAAGAATAAGCCTAGGGAGGACGAAAATGACCTAATTGATCATCCAATGACACAAACACACCTATTGGATGCACAAGATTGGTTAAAAACCTTAGTTGGACAAGAATAAGCCTAGGGAGGACGAAAATGACCTAAATGTTAATTCAATGACACAACTCAACTTATTGGATGCACAAGATTGGTTAAAAACCCTAATTGGACAAGAATAAGCCTAGGGAGGACGAAAATGACCTAATTGATCATCCAATGACACAAACACACCTATTGGATGCACAAGATTGGTTAAAAACCCTAATTGGACAAGAATAAGCCTAGGGAGGACAACAATGACCTAATTGATCATCCAATGACACAAACACACCTATTGGATGCACAAGAATGGTTAAAAACCCTAATTGGACAAGAATAAGCCTAGGGAGGACGAAAATGACCTAATTGATCATCCAATGACACAAACACACCTATTGGATGCACAAGATTGGTTAAAAACCCTAATTGGACAAGAATAAGCCTAGGGAGGACGAAAATGACCTAATTGATCATCCAATGACACAAACACACCTATTGGATGCACAAGATTGGTTAAAAACCCTAATTGGACAAGAATATGCCTAGGGAGGACGAAAATGACCTAAATGTTAATCCAATGACACAACTCAACCTATTGGATGCACAAGATTGGTTAAAAACCCTAATTGGACAAGAATAAGCCTAGGGAGGACGATAAATGACCTAATTGATCATCCAATGACACAAACACACCTATTGGATGCACAAGATTGGTTAAAAACCCTAATTGGACAAGAATAAGCCTAGGGAGGACGAAAATGACCTAATTGATCATCCAATGACACAAACACACCTATTGGATGCACAAGATTGGTTAAAAACCCTAATTGGACAAGAATAAGCCTAGGGAGGACGAAAATGACCTAATTGATCATCCAATGACACAAACACACCTATTGGATGCACAAGATTGGTTAAAAACCCTAATTGGACAAGAATATGCTTAGGAAGGACAAAAATGACCTAATTGATCATCCAATGACACAAACACACCTATTGGATGCACAGGATTGGTTAAAAACCCTAATTGGACAAGAATATGCCTAGGGAGGACGAATATGACCTAAATGTTAATCCAATAACACAAATGAACTTATTGGATGCACAAAATTGGTTAAAAACCCTAATTGGACAAGAATATGCCTAGGGAGGACGGATATGACCTAAATGTTAATCCAATCACACAAATGAACTTATTGGATGCACAAGATTGGTTAAAAACCCTAATTGGACAAGAATAAGCCTAGGGAGGACGAAAATGACCTAATTGATCATCCAATGACACAAACACACCTATTGGATGCACAAGATTGGTTAAAAACCCTAATTGGACAAGAATATCCCTAGGCAGGACGAAAATGACCTAAATATTAATTCAATGACACAAACAAAGTTATTGGATGCACAAGATTGGTTAAAAACCCTAATTGGACAAGAATATGCCTAGGGAGGACGAATATGACCTAAATGTTAATCCAATAACAGAAATGAACTTATTGGATGCACAAGATTGGTTAAAAACCCTAATTGGACAAGAATATGCCTAGGGAGGACTGATATGACCTAAATGTTAATCCAATGACACAAATGAACTTATTGGATGCACAAGATTGGTTAAAAACCCTAATTGAACAAGAATAAGCCTAGGGAGGACGAAAATGACCTAATTGATCATCCAATGACACAAACACACCTATTGGATGCACAAGATTGGTTAAAAACCCTAATTGGACAAGAATATGCCTAGGGAGGACGAAAATGTCTTAATTGATCATCCAATGACACAAACACACCTATTGGATGCACAAGATTGGTTAAAAACCCTAATTGGACAAGAATAAGCCTAGGGAGGACGAAAATGACCTAATTGATCATCCAATGACACAAACACACCTATTGGATGCACAAGATTGGTTAGAAACCCTAATTGGACAAGAATAAGCCTAGGGAGGACGAAAATGACCAAAATGTTAATCCAATGACACAAATGAACTTATTGGATGCACAAGATTGGTTAGAAACCCTAATTGGACAAGAATATGCCTAAGGAGGACGAAAGTGACCTAAATTTTAATCCAATGACACAAATGAACTTATTGGATGCACAAGATTGGTTAAAAACCCTAATTGGACAAGAATAAGCCTAGGGAGGACGAAAATGACCTAATTGATCATCCAATGACACAAACACACCTATTGGATGCACAAGATTGGTTAAAAACCCTAATTGGACAAGAATAAGCCTAGGGAGGACGAAAATGACCTAAATGTTAATCCAATGACACAACTCAACTTATTGGATGCACAAGATTGGTTAAAAACCCTAATTGGACAAGAATAAGCCTATGGAGGACGAAAATGACCTAAGTGATCATCCAATGACTCAAACACACCTATTGGATGCACAAGATTGGTTAAAAACCCGAATTGGACAAGAATATGCCTAGGGAGGACGAAAATGACCTAAATATTAATTCAATGACACAAACACACTTATCGGATGCACAAGATTGGTTAAAAACCCTAATTGGACAAGAATAAGCCTAGGGAGGACGAAAATGACCTAATTGATCATCCAATGACACAAACACACCTATTGGATGCACAAGATTGGTTAAAAACCCTAATTGGACAAGAATATGACTAGGGAGGACGAAAATGACCTAATTGATAATCCAATGACACAAACACACCTATTGGATGCACAAGTTTGGTTAAAAACCCTAATTGGACAAGAATATGCCTAGGGAGGACGAAAATGACGTAATTGATCATCCAATGACACAAACACACCTATTGGATGCACAAGATTGGTTAAAAACCCTAATTGGACAAGAATATGCCTAGGGAGGACGAAAATGACCTAATTGATCGTCGAATGACACAAACACACCTATTGGATGCACAAGATTGGTTAAAAACCCTAATTGGACAAGAATATGCCTAGGGAGGACGAAAATAACCTAATTGATCATCCAATGACACAAACACACCTATTGGTTGCACAAGATTGGTTAAAAACCCTAATTGGACAAGAATATGCCTAGGGAGGACGAAAATGAGCTAAATGTTAATCCAATGACATAAATGAACTTATTGGATGCACAAGAATGGTTAAAAACCCTAATTGGATAAGAAAAAGCCTAGGGAGGACGAAAATGACCTAATTAATCATCCAATGACAAAAACACGCCTATTGGATGCACAAGATTGGTTAAAAACCCTAATTGGACAAGAATAAGCCTAGGGAGGACGAAAATGACCTAATTGATCATCCAATGACACAAACACACCTATTGGATGCACAAGATTGGTTAAAAACCCTAATTGGACAAGAATAAGCCTAGGGAGGACGAAAATGACCTAAATGTTAATCCAATGACACAACTCAACTTATTGGATGCACAAGATTGGTTAAAAACCCTAATTGGACAAGAATAAGCCTAGGGAGGACGAAAATGGCCTAATTGATCATCCAATGACACAAACACACCTATTGGATGCACAAGATTGGTTAAAAACCCTTGTTGGACAAGAACATGCCTAGGGAGGACGAAAATGACCTAATTGATCATCCACTGACACAAACACACCTATTGGATGCACAAGATTGGTTAAAAACCCTAATTGGACAAGAATATGCCTAGGGAGGATCAAAGTGACCTAATTGATCATCCAATGAGATAAACACACCTATTGGATGCACAAGATTGGTTAAAAACCCTAATTGGACAAGAATATGCCTAAGGAGGACGAAAATGACCTAAATGTGAATCCAATGACACAATTGAACTTATTGGATGCACAAGATTGGTTAAAAACCTAATTGGACAAGAATATGCCTAGGGAGAATGAAAATGACCTAAATGTTAATCCAATGACACAACTCAACTTATTGGATGCACAAGATTGGTTAAAAACCCTAATTGGACAAGAATAAGCCTAGGGAGGACGAAAATGACCTAATTGATCATCCAATGACACTAATGAACTTATTGGATGCACAAGATTGGTTAAAAACCCTAATTGGACAAGAATAAGCATAGGGAGGACGAAAATGACCTAATTGATCATCCAATGACACAAACACACCTATTGGATGCACAAGATTGGTTAAAAACCCTAATTGGACAAGAATAAGCCTAGGAAGGACGAAAATGACCTAATTGATCATCCAATGACACAAACACACCTATTGAATTTACAAGATTGGTTAAAAACCCTAATTGGACAAGAATATGCCTAGGGAGGACCAAAATGACCTAAATATTAATTCAATGACAGAAACAAACTTATTGGATGCACAAGAATGGTTAAAAGCCCTAATTGGACAAGAATAAGCCTATGGAGGACGAAAATGACCTAAATGTGAATCCAATGACACAAATGAACTTATTGGATGCACAAGATTGGTTAAAAACCTAATTGGACAAGAATATGCCTAGGGAGAATGAAAATGACCTAAATGTTAATCCAATGACACAACTCAACTTATTGGATGCACAAGATTGGTTAAAAACCCTAATTGAACAAGAATAAGCCTAGGGAGAACGAAAATGACCTAAATGTTAATCCAATGACACAACTCAACTTATTGGATGCACAAGATTGGTTAAAAACCCTAATTGGACAAGAATAAGCCTAGGGAGGACGAAAATGACCTAATTGATCATCCAATGACACAAACACACCTATTGGATGCACAAGATTGGTTAAAAACCCTAATTGGACAAGAATATGCCTAGGGAGGACGAAAATGACCTAAATATTAATTTTATGACACAAACAAACTTATTGGATGCACAAGATTGGTTAAAAACCCTAATTGGACAAGAATATGCCTAGGGAGGACGAAAATGACCTAATTGATCATCCAATGACACAAACACACCTATTGGATGCACAAGATTGGTTAAAATCCCTAATTGGACAAGAATATGCCTAGGGAGGACGAATATGACCTAAATGTTAATCCAATAATACAAATGAACTTATTGGACGCACAAGATTGGTTAAAAACCCTAATTGGACAAGAATAAGCCTAGGGAGGACGAAAATGACCTAATTGATCATCCAATGACACAAACACACCTATTGGATGCACAAGATTGGTTAAAAACCCTAATTGGACAAGAATAAGCCTAGGGAGGATGAAAATGACCTAATTGATCATCCAATGACACAAACACCCCTATTGGATGCACAAGATTGGTTAAAAATCCTAATTGGACAAGAATAAGCCTAGGGAAGACGAAAATGACCTAATTGATCATCCATTGCCACAAACACACCTATTGGATGCATAAGATTGGTTAAAAACCCTAATTGGACAAGAATAAGCCTAGGGAGGACGAAAATGACCTAATTGATCATCCAATGACACAAACACACCTATTGGATGCACAAGATTGGTTAAAAACCATAATTGGACAAGAATATGCCTAGGGAAGACGAAAATGACCTAATTGATCATCCAATGACACAAACACACCTATTGGATGCACAAGATTGGTTAAAAACCCTAATTGGACAAGAATATGCCTAGGGAGGACGAAAATGACCTAATTAATCATCCAATGACACTAATGAACTTATTGGATGCACAAGATTGGTTAAAAACCCTAATTGGACAAGAATAAGCCTAGGGAGGACGAAAATGACCTAATTGATCATCCAATGACACAAACACACCTATTGGATGCACAAGATTGGTTAAAAACCCTAATTGGACAAGAATATGCCTGGGGAGGACGAAAATGACCTAATTGATCGTCCAATGACACAAATGAACTTATTGGATGCACAAGATTAGTTAAAAACCTTAATTGGACAAGAATAAGCCTAGGGACGACGAAAATAACCTAATTGATCATCCAATGACACAAAAACACCTATTGGATGCACAAGATTGGTTAAAAACACTAATTGGACAAGAATATGCCTAGGCAGGACGAAAATGACCTAAATGTTAATCCAATTACACAACTCAACTTATTGGATGCACAAGATTGGTTAAAAACCCTAATTGGACAAGAATAAGACTAGGGATGACGAAAATGACCTAAATGTTAATCCAATGACACAACTCAACTTATTGGATGCACAAGATTGGTTAAAAACCCTAATTGGACAAGAATAAGCCTAGGGAGGACGAAAATGACCTAATTGATCATCCAATGACACAAACACACCTATTGGATGCACAAGATTGGTTAAAAACCCTAATTGGACAAGAATATGCCTAGGGACGACGAAAATGACCTAAATATTAATTCAATGACACAAACAAACTTATCGGATGCACAAGATTGGTTAAAAACCCTAATTGGACAAGAATAAGCCTAGGGAGGACGAAAATGACCTAATTGATCATCCAATGACACAAACACACCTATTGGATGCACAAGATTGGTTAAAAACCCTAATTGGACAAGAATATGCCTAGGGAGGACGAAAATGACCTAATTGATCATCCAATGACACAAACACAGCTATTGGATGCACAAGATTGGTTAAAAACCCTAATTGGACCAGAATAAGCCTAGGGAGGACGAAAATGACCTAATTGATCATCCAATGACACAAACACACCTATTGGATGCACAAGATTGGTTAAAAACCCTAATTGGGAAGAATAAGTGTAGGGAGGACGAAAATGACCTAATTGATCGTCCAATGACAGAAACACACCTATTGGATGCACAAGATTGGTTAAAAACCCTAATTGGACAAGAATATGCCTAGGGAGGACGAAAATGACCTAATTGATCATCCAATGACACAAACACGCCTATTGGAAGCACAAGATTGGTTAAAAACCCTAATTGGACAAGAATATGCCTAGGGAGGACGAAAATGACCTAATTGATCATCCAATGACACAAACACAGCTATTGGATGCACAAGATTGGTTAAAAACCCTAATTGGACAAGAATATGCCTAGGGAGGACGAATATGACCTAAATGTTAATCCAATAACACAAATGAACTTATTGGATGCACAAGATTGGTTAAAAACCCTAATTGGACAAGAATAAGCCTTGGGAGAACGAAAATGACCTAAATGTTAATCCAATGACACAACTCAACTTATTGGATGCACAAGTTTGGTTAAAAACCCTAATTTGACAAGAATAAGCCTAGGAAGGACGAAAATGACCTAATTGATCATCCAATGACACAAACACACCTATTGGAGGCACAAGATTGGTTAAAAACTCTAGTTGGACAAGAATAAGCCTAGGGAGGACGAAAATGACCAAATTAATCATCCAATGACACAAATGAACTTGTTGGATGCCCAAGATTGGTTAAAAACCCTAATTGGACAAGAATAAGCCTAGGGAGGACGAAAATGACCTAATTGATCATCCAATGACACAAACACACCTATTGGATGCACAAGATTGGTTAAAAACCCTAATTGGACAAGAATATGCCTAGGGAGGACGAAAATGACCTAAATGTTAATCCAATACACAAATGAACTTATTGGATGCACAAGATTGGTTAAAAACCCTAATTGGACAAGAATAAGCCTAGGGAGGACGAAAATGACCTAATTGATCATCCAATGACACAAACACACCTATTGGATGCACAAGATTGGTTAAAAACCCTAATTGGACAAGAATATGCCTAGGGAGGACGAAAATGACCTAATTGATCATCCAATGACACAAACACACCTATTGGATGCACAAGATTGGTTAAAAACCATAATTGGACAAGAATAAGCAAAGGGAGGACGAAAATGACCTAATTGATCATCCAATGACACAAACACACCTATTGGATGCACAAGATTGGTTAAAAACCCTAATTGGACAAGAATATGCCTAGGGAGGACGAAAATGACCTAATTGATCATCCAATGACACAAACACACCTATTGGATGCACAAGATTCGTTAAAAACCCTAATTGGACAAGAAATAGCCTAGGGAGGACGAAAATGACCTAATTGATCATCCAATGACACAAACACACCTATTGGATGCACATGATCGGTTAAAAACCCTAATTGGACAAGAATAAGCCTAGGGAGGACGAAAATGACCTAATTGATCATCCAATGACACAAACACACCTATTGGATGCACAAGATTGGTTAAAAACCCTAATTGGACAAGAATATGCCCAGGGATGACGAAAATGACCTAAATATTAATTCAATGACATAAACAAACTTATTGGATGCACAAGATTGGTTAAAAACCCTAATTGGACAAGAATAAGCTTAGGGAGGACGAAAATGACCTAATTGATCATCCAATGACACAAACACACCTATTGGATGCACAAGATTGGTTAAAAACCATAATTGGACAAGAATAAGCCTAGGGAGGACGAAAATGACCTCAATGGTAATCCAATGACACAACTCAACTTATTGGATGCACAAGATTGGTTAAAAACCCTAATTGGACAAGAATAAGCCTAGGGAGGACGAAAATGACCTAATTGATCATCCAATGACACAAACACACCTATTGGATGCACAAGATTGGTTAAAAACCCTAATTGGACAAGAATATGCCTAGGGAGGTCGAAAATGACCTAAATATTAATTCAATGACACAAACAAAGTTATTGGATGCACAAGATTGGTTAAAAACCCTAATTGGACAAGAATAAACCTAGGGAGGACGAAAATGACCTAATTGAACATCCAATGACACAAACACACCTATTGGATGCACAAGATTGGTTAAAAACCCTAATTGGACAAGAATATGCCTAGGGAGGACGAAAATGACCTAAATATTAATTCAATGACACAAACAAACTTATTGGATGCACAAGATTGGTTAAAAACCCTAATTGGACAAGAATAAGCCTAGGGAGGACGAAAATGACCTAACTGATCATCCAAAGACACAAACACACCTATTGGATGCACAAGATTGGTTAAAAACCCTAATTGGACAAGAATAAGCCTAGGGAGGACGAAAATGACCTAATTGATCATCCAATGACACAAACACACCTATTGGATGCACAAGATTGGTTAAAAACCCTAATTGGACAAGAATAAGCATAGGGAGGACGAAAATGACCTAATTGATCATCCAATGACACAAACATACCTATTGGATGAACAAGATTGGTTAAAAACCCTAATTGGACAAGAATCAGCCTAGGGAGGACGAAAAGGACCTAAATGTTAATCCAATGACACAACTCAACTTATTGGATGCACAAGATTGGTTAAAAACCCTAATTGGACAAGAATAAGCCTAGGGAGGACGAAAATGACCTAATTGATCATCCAATGACACAAACACACCTATTGGATGCACAAGATTGGTTAAAAACCCTAATTGGACAAGAATATGCATAGGGAGGGCGAAAATGACCTAAATGTTAATCCAATGACACAACTCTACTTATTGGATGCACAAGATTGGTTAAAAACCCTAATTGGACAAGAATAAGCCTAGGGAGGACGAAAATAACCTAATTGATCTTCCAATGACACAAACACAACTATTGGATGCACAAGATTGGTTAAAAACCCTAATTGGACAAGAATATGCCTAGGGAGGACGAAAATGACATAAATGTTAATCCAATGACACAAATGAACTTATGGGATGCACAAGATTGGTTAAAAATCCTAATTGGACTAGAATAAGCCTAGGGAGGACGAAAATGACCTAAATGCTAATCCAATGACACAACTCAACTTATTGGATGCACAAGATTGGTTAAAAACCCTAATTGGACAAGAATAAGCCTAGGGAGGACGAAAATGACCTAATTGATCATCCAATGACACAAACACACCTATTGGATGCACAAGATTGGTTAAAAACCCTAATTGGACAAGAATAAGCCTAGGGAGGACGAAAATGACCTAATTGATCATCCAATGACACAAACACACCTATTGGATGCACAAGATTAGTTAAAAACCCTAATTGGATAAGAATAAGCTTAGGGAGGACGAAAATAACCTAATTGATCATCCAATGACACAAACACACCTATTGGATGCACAAGATTGGTTAAAAACCCTAATTGGACAAGAATAAGCCTAGGGAGGACGAAAATGACCTAATTGATCATCCTATGACACAAACACACCTATTGGATGCACAAGATTGGTTAAAAACCCTAGTTGGACAAGAATATGCCTAGGGAGGACGAAAATGACCTAATTGATCATCCAATAACACAAATGAACTTATTGGATGCACAAGATTGGTTAAAAACCCTAATTGGACAAGAATAAGCCTAGGGAGGACGAAAATGACCTAATTGATCATCCAATGACACAAACACACCTATTGGATGCACAAGATTGGTTAAAAACCCTAATTGGACAAGAATATGCCTAGGGAGGACGAAAATGACCTAAATATTAATTCAACGACACAAAGTTATTGGATGCACAAGATTGGCTAAAAACCCTAATTGGACAAGAATAAGCCTAGGGAGGACGAAAATGACCTAATTGATCATCCAATGACACAAACACACCTATTGGATGCACAAGATTGGTTAAAAACCCTAATTGGACAAGAATAAGCCTAGGGAGGACGAAAATGACATAATTGATCATCCAATGACACAAACACACCTATTGGATGCACAAGATTGGTTAAAAACCCTAATTGGACAAGAATATGCCTAGGGAGGACGAAAATGACCTAAATATAAATTTAATGACACAAACAATCTTATTGGATGCACAAGATTGGTAAAAAAAACCCTAATTGGACAAGAATAAGCCTAAGGAGGACGAAAAATGACCTAATTGATCATCCAATGACACAAACACACCTATTGGATGCACAAGATTGGTCTAAAACTCTAATTGGACAAGAATATATTTAGGGAGGACGAAAATGACCTAAATGTTAATCCAATGACACAACTTAACTTATTGGATACACAAGATTGGTTAAAAACCCTAATTGGGCAAGAATAAGCCTAGGGAGGACCAAAATGACCTAATTGATCATCCAATGACACAAACACACCTATTGGATGCACAAGATTGGTTAAAAAC
>JBBPBR010002209.1:0-12875 GCA_037974775.1 Cicer pinnatifidum | reverse complement strand
AGGCTTATTCTTGTCCAATTAGGGTTTTTAACCAATCTTGTGCATCCAATAAGTTCATTTGTGTCATTGGATTAACATTTAAGTCATTTTCGTCCTCCCTAGGCATATTCTTGTCCAATTAGGGTTTTTAACCAATCTTGTGCATCCAATAGGTGTGTTTGTGTCATTGGATGATCAATTAGGTCATTTTCGTCCTCCCTAGGCTTATTCTTGTCCAATTAGGATTTTTAACCAATCTTGTGCATCCAATAAGTTCATTTGAGTCATTGGATGATCAATTAGGTCATTTTCGTCCTCCCTAGGCATATTCTTGTCCAACTAGGGTTTTTAACCAATCATTTGCATCCAATAGGTGTGTTTGTGTCTTTGGATGATCAATTAGGTCATTTTCGTCCTCCCTAGGCTTATTCTTGTCCAATTAGGGTTTTTAACCAATCTTGTGCATCCAATAGGTGTGTTTGTGTCATTGGATGATCAATTAGGTCATTTTCGTCCTCCCTAAGCTTATTCTTGTCCAATTAGGGTTTTTAACCAATCTTGTGCATCCAATAGGTGAGTTTGTGTCATTGGATTAACATTTAGGTCATTTTCGTCCTCCCTAGGCTTATTCTTGTCCAATTAGGGTTTTTAACCAATCTTCTGCATCCAATAACTTTGTTTGCGTCATTGAATTAATATTTAGGTCATTTTCCTCCTCCCTAGGCATATTCTTGTCCAATTAGGGTTTTTAACAAATCTTGTGCATCCAATAGGTGTGTTTGTGTCATTGGATGATCAATTAGGTCATTTTCGTCCTCCCTAGGCTTATTCTTGTCCAATTAGGGTTTTTAACCAATCTTGTGCATCCAATAAGTTCATTTTTGTCATTGGATTAACATTTAGGTCATTTTCGTCCTCCCTAGGAATATTCTTGTCCAATTAGGGTTTTTAACCAATCTTGTGCTTCCAATAGGTGTGTTTGTGTCATTAGATGATCAATTAGGTCATTTTCGTCCTCCCTAGGCTTATTCTTGTCCAATTAGGTTTTTTAACCAATCTTGTGCATCCACTAAGTTCATTTGTGTCATTGGATGATCAATTAGGTCATTTTCGTCCTCCCTAGGCATATTCTTGTCCAACTAGGGTTTTTAACCAATCTTTTGCATCCAATAGGTGTGTTTGTGTCTTTGGATGATCAATTAGGTCATTTTCGTCCTCCCTAGGCTTATTCTTGTCCAATTAGGGTTTTTAACCAATCTTGTGCATCCAATAGGTGTGTTTGTGTCATTGGATGATCAATTATGTCATTTTCGTCCTCCCTAAGCTTATTCTTGTCCAATTAGGGTTTTTAACCAATCTTGTGCATCCAATAGGTGAGTTTGTGTCATTGGATTAACATTTAGGTCATTTTCGTCCTCCCTAGGCTTATTCTTGACCAATTAGGGTTTTTAACCAATCTTGTGCATCCAATAAGTTGGTTTGTGTCATTGAATTAATATTTAGGTCATTTTCGTCCTCCCTAGGCATATTCTTGTCCAACTAGGGTTTTTAACCAATCTTTTGCATCCAATAGGTGTGTTTGTGTCTTTGGATGATCAATTAGGTCATTTTCGTCCTCCCTAGGCTTATTCTTGTCCAATTAGGGTTTTTAACCAATCTTGTGCATCCAATAGGTGTGTTTGTGTCATTGGATGATTAATTAGGTCATTTTCGTCCTCCGTAGGTTTATTCTTGTCCAATTAGTGTTTTTAACCAATCTTGTTCCTCCAATAACTTTGTTTGTGTCATTGAATTAATATTTAGGTCATTTTCCTCCTCCCTAGGCATATTCTTGTCCAATTAGGGTTTTTAACCAATCTTGTGCATCCAATAGGTGTGTTTGTGTCATTGGATGATCAATTAGGTCATTTTCGTCCTCCCTAGGCTTATTCTTGTCCAATTAGGGTTTTTAACCAATCTTGTGCATCCAATAAGTTTGTTTGTGTCATTGAATTAATATTTAGGTAATTTTCGTCCTCCCAAGGTATATTCTTGTCCAATTAGGGTTTTTAACCAATCTTGTGCATCCAATAGGTGTGTTTGTGTCATTGGATGATTAATTAGGTCATTTTCGTCCTCCGTAGGTTTATTCTTGTCCAATTAGTGTTTTTAACCAATCTTGTTCCTCCAATAACTTTGTTTGTGTCATTGAATTAATATTTAGGTCATTTTCCTCCTCCCTAGGCATATTCTTGTCCAATTAGGGTTTTTAACCAATCTTGTGCATCCAATAGGTGTGTTTGTGTCATTGGATGATCAATTAGGTCATTTTTGTCCTTCCTAGGCATATTCTTGTCCAATTAGGGTTTTTAACCAATCTTGTGCATCCAATAGGTGTGTTTGTGTCATTGGATTATCAATTAGTTCATTTTCGTCCTCCTAAGGCTTATTCTTGTCCAATTAGGGTTTTTAACCAATCTTGTGCATCCAATAAGTTCATTTGTGTCATTGGATTAACATTTAGGTCATTTTCGTCCTCCCTAGGCATATTCTTGTCCAATTAGGGTTTTTAACCAATCTTGTGCATCCAATAGGTGAGTTTGCGTCATTGGATGATCAATTATGTCATTTTCGTCCTCCCTAGGCTTATTCTTGTCCAATTAGGGTTTTTAACCAATCTTGTGCATCCAATAAGTTCATTTGTGTCATTGGATTAACATTTAGGTCATTTTCGTCCTCCCTAGGCATATTCTTGTCCAATTAGGGTTTTTAACCAATCTTGTGCATCCAATAGGTGTGTTTGTGTCATTGGAAGATCAATTAGGTCATTTTCGTCCTCCCTAGGCTTATTCTTGTCCAATTAGGGTTTTTAACCAATCTTGTGTATCCAATATGTTCATTTGTGTCATTGGATGATCAATTAGGTCATTTTTCGTCCTCCCTAGGCTTATTCTTGTCCAATTAGGGTTTTTAACCAATCTTGTGCATCCAATAAGTTCATTTGTGTCATTGGATTAACATTTAGGTCATTTTCGTCCTCCCTAGGCATATTCTTGTCCAATTAGGGTTTTTAACCAATCTTGTGCATGCAATAAGTGTCTTTGTGTCATTGGATGATCAATTAGGTCATTTTCGTCCTCCCTAGGCATATTCTTGTCCAATTAGGGTTTTTAACCAATCTTGTGCATCCAATAGGTGTGTTTGTGTCATTGGATGATCAATTAGGTCTATTTCGTCCTCCCTAGGCTTATTCTTGTCCAATTAGGGTTTTTAACCAATCTTGTGCATCCAATAACTTTGTTTGTGTCATTGAATTAATATTTAGGTCATTTTCGTCCTCCCTAGGCATATTCTTGTCCAATTAGGGTTTTTAACCAATCTTGTGATTCCAATAGGTGTGTTTGTGTCATTGGATGATCAATTAGGTCATTTTCGTCCTCCCAAGGCTTATTCTTGTCCAATTAGGGTTTTTAACCAATCTTGTGCATCCAATAAGTTCATTTGTGTCATTGGATTAACATTTAGGTCATTTTCGTCCTCCCTAGGCATATTCTTGTCCAATTAGGGTTTTTAACCAATCTTGTGCATCCAATAGGTGTGTTTGTGTCATTGGATGATCAATTAGGTTATTTTCGTCCTCCCTAGGCTTATTCTTGTCCAAATAGGGTTTTTAACCAATCTTGTGCATCCAATAGGTGTGTTTGTGTCATTGGATGATCAATTAGGTCATTTTCGTCCTCCATAGGCTTATTCTTGTCCAATTAGGGTTTTTAACCAATCTTGTGCATCCAATAAGTTGAGTTGTGTCATTGGATTAAAATTTAGGTCATTTTTATCCTCCCTATGTTTACTCTTGTCCAATTAGGGTTTTTAACCAATCTTGTGCATCCAATAAGTTCATTTGTGTCATTGGATTAACATTTAGGTCATTTTCGTCCTCCCTAGGCATATTCTTGTCCAATTAGGGTTTTTAACCAATCTTGTGCATCCAATAGGTGTGTTTGTGTCATTGGATGATCAATTAGGTCATTTTCGTCCTCCCTAGGCTTATTCTTGTCCAATTAGTGTTTTTAACCAATCTTCTGCATCTGATAAGTTTGTTTGTGTCATTGAATTAATATTTAGGTCATTTTCGTCCTCCCAAGGAATATTCTTGTCCAATTAATGTTTTTAACCAATCTTGTGCATCCAATAGGTGTGTTTGTGTCATTGGATGATCAATTAGGTCATTTTCGTCCTCCCTAGGCATATTCTTGTCCAATTAGGGTTTTTAACCAATCTTGTGCATCCAATAGGTGTGTTTGTGGCAATGGATGATCAATTAGGTCATTTTCGTCCTCCCTAGGCTTATTCTTGTCCAATTAGGGTTTTTAACCAATCTTGTGTATCCAATAAGTTTGTTTGTGTCATTGAATGATCAATTAGGTCATTTTCGTCCTCCCTAGGCATATTCTTGTCCAATTAGGGTTTTTAACCAATCTTGGGCATCCAATAGGTGTGTTTGTGTCATTGGATGATCAATTAGGTTATTTTCGTCCTCCCTAGGCTTATTCTTGTCCAATTAGGGTTTTTAACCAATCTTGTGCATCCAATAGGTGTGTTTGTGTCATTGAATTAATATTTAGGTCATTTTCGTCCTCCCTAGGCATATTCTTGTCTAATTAGGGTTTTTAACCAATCTTGTGCATCCAATAGGTGTGTTTGTGTCATTGGATGATCAATTAGGTCATTTTCGTCCTCCCTAGGCTTTTTCTTGTCCAATTATGGTTTTTAACCAATCTTGTGCATCCAATAGGTGTGTTTGTGTCATTGGATGATCAATTAGGTCATTTTCGTCCTCCCTAGGCTTATTCTTGTCCAATTAGGGTTTTTAACCAATCTTGTGCATCCAATAAGTTCATTTGTGTCATTGGATTAACATTTAGGTCATTTTCGTCCTGCCTAGGCTTATTCTTGTCCAATTAGGGTTTTTAACCAATCTTGTGCATCCAATAACTTTGTTTGTGTCATTGAATTAATATTTAGGTCATTTTCCTCCTCCCTAGGCATATTCTTGTCCAATTAGGGTTTTTAACAATTGTTGTCCATCCAATAGGTGTGTTTGTGTCATTGGATGATCAATTAGGTCATTTTCGTCCTCCCTAGGCTTATTCTTGTCCAATTAGGGTTTTTAACCAATCTTGTGCATCCAATAAGTTTGTTTGTGTCATTGAATTAATATTTAGGTCATTTTCGTCCTCCCTAGGCATATTCTTGCCCAATTAGGGTTTTTAACCAATCTTGTGCATCCAATAGGTGTGTTTGTGTCATTGGATGATCAATTAGGTCATTTTCGTCCTCCCTAGGCTTATTCTTCTCCAATTAGGGTTTTTAACCATTCTTGTGCATCCAATAAGTTTGTTTATGTCATTGAATTAATATTTAGGTCATTTTCGTCCTCCCTAGGCATATTGTTGTCCAATTAGGGTTTTTAACCAATCTTGTGCATCCAATAACTTTTTTTGCGTCATTGAATTAATATTTAGGTCATCTTCGTCCTCCCTAGGCATATTCTTGTCCAACTAGGGTTTTTAACCAATCTTGTGCATCCAATAGGTGTGTTTGTGTCATTGGATGATCAATTAGGTCATTTTCGTCCTCCCTAGGCTTATTCTTGTCCAATTAGGGTTTTTAACCAATCTTGTGCATCCAATAACTTTGTTTGCGTCATTGAATTAATATTTAGGTCATTTTCCTCCTCCCTAGGCATATTCTTGTGCAATTTGGGTTTTTAACCAATCTTGTGCATCCAATAGGTGTGTTTGTGTCATTGGATGATCAATTAGGTCATTTTCGTCCTCCCTAGGCTTATTCTTGTCCAATTAGGGTTTTTAACCAATCTTGTGCATCCAATAAGTTTGTTTGTGTCATTGATTTAATATTTAGGTCATTTTCGTCCTCCCTAGGCATATTCTTGTCCAGTTAGGGTTTTTAACCAATCTTGTGCATCCAATAGGTGTGCTTGTGATATTGGATGATCAATTAGGTCATTTTCGTCCTCCCTAGGCTTATTCTTGTCCAATTAGGGTTTTTAACCATTCTTGTGCATCCAATAAGTTTGTTTATGTCATTGAATTAATATTTAGGTCATTTTCGTCCTCCCTAGGCATAATGTTGTCCAATTAGGGTTTTTAAACAATCTTGTGCATCCAATAACTTTTTTTGCGTCATTGAATTAATATTTAGGTCATTTTCGTCCTCCCTAGGCATATTCTTGTCCAACTAGGGTTTTTAACCAATCTTGTGCATCCAATAGGTGTGTTTGTGTCATTGGATGATCAATTAGGTCATTTTCGTCCTCCCTAGGCTTATTCTTGTCCAATTAGGGTTTTTAACCAATCTTGTGCATCCAATAACTTTGTTTGCGTCATTGAATTAATATTTAGGTCATTTTCCTCCTCCCTAGGCATATTCTTGTGCAATTTGGTTTTTTAACCAATCTTGTGCATCCAATAGGTGTGTTTGTGTCATTGGATGATCAATTAGGTCATTTTCGTCCTCCCTAGGCTTATTCTTGTCCAATTAGGGTTTTTAACCAATCTTGTGCATCCAATAAGTTCATTTGTGTCATTGGATTAACATTTAGGTCATTTTCGTCCTCGCTAGGCATATTCTTGTCGAATTAGGGTTTTTAACCAATCTTGTGCATCCAATAGGTGTGTTTGTGTCATTGGATGATCAATTAGGTCATTTTCGTCCTCCCTATGCTTATTCTTATCCAATTAGGGTTTTTAACCAATCTTGTGCATCCAATAAGTTTGTTTATGTCATTGAATTAATATTTAGGTCATTTTCGTCCTCCCTAGGCATATTCTTGTCCAGTTAGGGTTTTTAACCAATCTTGTGCATCCAATAGGTGTGTTTGTGTCATTGGATGATCAATTAGGTCATTTTCTTCCTCCCTAGGCTTATTCTTGTCCAATTAGGGTTTTTAACCAATCATGTGCATCCAATAACTTTGTCTGTGTCATTGAATTAATATTTAGGTCATTTTCCTCCTCCCTAGGCATATTCTTGTCCAATTAGGGTTTTTAACCAATCTTGTGCATCCAATAGGTGTTTTTGTGTCATTGGATGATCAATTAGGTCATTTTCGTCCTCCTAAGGCTTATTCTTGTTCAATTAGGGTTTTTAACCAATCTTGTGCATCCAATAAGTTCATTTGTGTCATTGGATTAACATTTAGGTCATTTTCGTCCTCCCTAGGCATATTCTTGTCCAATTAGGGTTTTTAACCAATCTTGTGCATCCAATAGGTGTGTTTGTGTCATTGGATGATCAATTAGGTCATTTTCGTCCTCCCTAGGCTTATTCTTGTCCAATTAGGATTTTTAACCAATCTTGTGCATCCAATAAGTTCATTTGTGTCATTGGATTAACATTTAGGTCATTTTCGTCCTCCCTAGGCATATTCTTGTCCAATTAGGGATTTTAACCAATCTTGTGCTTCCAATAGGTGTGTTTGTGTCATTGGATGATCAATTAGGTCATTTTCGTCCTCCCTAGGCTTATTCTTGTCCAATTAGGGTTTTTAACCAATCTTGTGCATCCAATAAGTTTGTTTGTGTCATTGAATTAATATTTAGGTCATTTTCATCCTCCCTAGGCTTAATCTTGTCCAATTAGGGTTTTTAACCAATCTTGTGCATCCAATAAGTTCATTTGTGTCATTGGATTAACATTAAGGTCATTTTTGTCTTCCCTAGGCATATTCTTGTCCAATTAGGGTTTTTAACCAATCTTGTGCATCCAATAGGTGTGTTTGTGTCATTCGATGATCAATAAGGTCATTTTCGTCCTCCCTAGGCTTATTCTTGTCCAATTAGGGTTTTTAACCAATCTTGTGCATCCAATAAGTTCATTTGTGTCATTGGATTAACATTTAGGTCATTTTCGTCCTCCCTAGGCATATTCTTGTCCAATTAGGGTTTTTAACCAATCTTGTGCATCCAATATGTGTGTTTGTGCCATTGGATGATCAATTAGGTCATTTTCGTCCTCCCTAGGCTTATTCTTGTCCAATTAGGGTTTTTAACCAATCTTGTGCATCCAATAAAGTTCATTTGTGTCATCAGATTAACATTTAGGTCATTTTCGTCCTCCCTAGGCATATTCTTGTCCAATTAAGGTTTTTAACCAATCTTGTGCATCCAATAGGTGTGTTTGTGTCATTGGATGATCTATTAGGTCATTTTCGTCCTCCCTAGGCTTATTCTTGTCCAATTAGGGTTTTTAACCAATCTTGTGCATCCAATAGGTGTGTTTGTGTCATTGGATGATCAATTAGCTCATTTTCGTCCTCCCTAGGGTTATTCTTGTCCAATTAGGGTTTTTAACCAATCTTGTGCATCCAATAAGTTCATTTGTGTCATTGGATTAACATTTAGGTCATTTTCGTCCTCCCTAGGCATATTCTTGTCCAATTAGGGTTTTTAACCAATCTTGTGCATCCAATAGGTGTGTTTGTGTCATTGGAAGATCAATTAGGTCATTTTCGTCCTCCCTAGGCTTATTCTTGTCCAATTAGGGTTTTTAACCAATCTTGTGTATCCAATATGTTCATTTGTGTCATTGGATGATCAATTAGGTCATTTTTCGTCCTCCCTAGGCTTATTCTTGTCCAATTAGGGTTTTTAACCAATCTTGTGCATCCAATAAGTTCATTTGTGTCATTGGATTAACATTTAGGTCATTTTCGTCCTCCCTAGGCATATTCTTGTCCAATTAGGGTTTTTAACCAATCTTGTGCATCCAATAAGTTGAGTTGTGTCATTGAATTAATATTTAGGTCATTTTCGTCCTCCCTAGGCATATTCTTGTCCAATTAGTGTTTTTAACCAATCTTGTGCATCCAATTGGTGTGTTTGTGGCAATGGATGATCAATTAGGTCATTTTCGTCCTCCCTAGGCTTATTCTTGTCCAATTAGGGTTTTTATACCAATCTTGTGCATCCAGTAGGTGTGTTTGTGTCATTGGATGATCAATTAGGTTATTTTCGTCCTCCCTAGGCTTATTCTTGTCCAATTAGGGTTTTTAACCAATCTTGTGCATCCAATAAGTTCATTTGTGTCATTGGATTAACATTTAGGTCATTTTCGTCCTCCCTAGGCATATTCTTGTCCAATTAGGGTTTTTAACCAATCTTGTGCATCCAATAAGTTCATTTGTGTTATTGGATTAACATTTAGGTCATTTTCGTCCTCCCTTGGCATATTCTTGTCCAATTATGGTTTTTAACCAATCGTGTGTATCCAATAGGTGTGTTTGTTTCATTGGATTAACATTTAGGTCATTTTCGTCCTCCCTAGGCATATTCTTGTCCACTTAGGGTTTTAACCAAAGTTTTGCATCCAATAGGTGTGTTTGTGTCATTGGATGATCAATTAGGTCATTTTCGTCCTCCCTAGGCTTATTCTTGTCCAATTAGGGTTTTTAACCAATCTTGTGCATCCAATAAGTTCATTTGTGTCATTGGATTAACATTTAGGTCATTTTCGTCCTCCCTAGGCATATTCTTGTCCAATTAGGGTTTTTAACCAATCTTGTGCATCAAATAGGTGTGTTTGTGTCATTGAATGGTCAATTAAGTTATTTTCGTCCTCCCTAGGCTTATTCTTGTCCAATTAGGGTTTTTAACCAATCTTGTGCATCCAATAGGTGTGTTTGTGTCATTGGATGATCAATTAGGTCATTTTCGTCCTCCCTAGGCTTATTCTTGTCCAATTAGGGTCAATTAGGTCATTTTCGTCCTCCCTAGGCATATTCTTGTCCAATTAGGGTTTTTAACCAATCTTGTGCATCCAATAGGTGTGTTTGTGTCATTGGATGATCAATTAGGTCAT
Source organism: Cicer pinnatifidum (assembly GCA_037974775.1). Lineage (NCBI taxonomy): Eukaryota > Viridiplantae > Streptophyta > Magnoliopsida > Fabales > Fabaceae > Cicer > Cicer pinnatifidum. The sequence continues at coordinate 3,035 of JBBPBR010002209.1, read as the reverse complement.
TTTCGTCCTCCCTAGGCTTATTCTTGTCCAATTAGGGTTTTTAACCAATCTTGTGCATCCAATAAGTTCATTTGTGTCATTGGATTAACATTTAGATCATTTTCGTCCTGCCTAGGCATATTCTTGTCCAATTAGGGTTTTTAACCAATCTTGTGCATCCAATAGGTGTGTTTGTGTCATTGGATGATCAATTAGGTTATTTTCGTCCTCCCTAGGCTTATTCTTGTCCAATTAGGGTTTTTAACCAATCTTGTGCATCCAATAGGTGTGTTTGTGTCATTGGATGACCAATTAGGTCATTTTCGTCCTCCCTAGGCATATTCTTGTCCAATTAGGGTTTTTAACCAATCTTGTGCATCCAATAGGTGTGTTTGTGTCATTGGATGATCAATTAGGTCATTTTCGTCCTCCCTAGGCTTATTCTTGTCCAATTAGGGTTTTTAACCAATCTTGTGCATCCAATAACTTTGTTTGTGTCATTGAATTAATATTTAGGAAATTTTCCTCCTCCCTAGGCATATTCTTGTCCAATTAGGGTTTTTAACCAATCTTGTGCATCCAATAGGTGTGTTTGTGTCATTGGATGATCAATTAGGTCATTTTCGTCCTCCCTAGGCTTATTCTTGTCCAATTAGGGTTTTTAACCAATCTTGTGCATCCAATAAGTTCATTTGTGTCATTGGATTAACATTTAGTTCATTTTCGTCCTCCCTAGGCATATTATTGTCCAATTAGGGTTTTTAACCAATCTTGTGCATCCAATAGGTGTGTTTGTGTCATTGGATTAACATTTAGGTCATTTTCGTCCTCCCTAGACATATTCTTGTCCAATTAGGGTTTTTAACCAATCTTGTGCATCCAATAGGTGGGTTTGTGTCATTGGATGATCAATTAAGTTATTTTCATCCTCCCTAGGCTTATTCTTGTCCAATTAGGGTTTTTAACCAATCTTGTGCATCCAATAGGTGTGTTTGTGTCATTGGATGATCAATTAGGTCATTTTCGTCCTCCCTAGGCTTATTCTTGTCCAATTAGGGTTTTTAACCAATCTTGTGCATCCAATAAGTTCATTTGTGTCATTGGATTAACATTTAGGTCATTTTCGTCCTCAATAGGCATATTCTTGTCCAATTAGGGTTTTTAACCAATCTTGTGCATCCAATAGGTGTGTTTGTGGCAATGGATGACCAATTAGGTCATTTTCGTCCTCCCTAGGCTTATTCTTGTCCAATTAGGGTTTTTAACCAATCTTGTGCATCCAATAGGTGTGTTTGTGTCATTGGATGATCAATTAGGTCATTTTCGTCCTCCCTAGGCTTATTCTTGTCCAATTAGGGTTTTTAACCAATCTTGTGCATCCAATAGGTGTGTTTGTGTCATTGGATGATCAATTAGGTCATTTATCGTCCTCCCTAGGCTTATTCTTGTCCAATTAGGGTTTTTAACCAATCTTGTGCATCCAATAGGTTGAGTTGTGTCATTGGATTAACATTTAGGTCATTTTCGTCCTCCCTAGGCATATTCTTGTCCAATTAGGGTTTTTAACCAATCTTGTGCATCCAATAGGTGTGTTTGTGTCATTGGATGATCAATTAGGTCATTTTCGTCCTCCCTAGGCTTATTCTTGTCCAATTAGGGTTTTTAACCAATCTTGTGCATCCAATAGGTGTGTTTGTGTCATTGGATGATCAATTAGGTCATTTTCGTCCTCCCTAGGCTTATTCTTGTCCAATTAGGGTTTTTAACCATTCTTGTGCATCCAATAGGTGTGTTTGTGTCATTGGATGATCAATTAGGTCATTGTTGTCCTCCCTAGGCTTATTCTTGTCCAATTAGGGTTTTTAACCAATCTTGTGCATCCAATAGGTGTGTTTGTGTCATTGGATGATCAATTAGGTCATTTTCGTCCTCCCTAGGCTTATTCTTGTCCAATTAGGGTTTTTAACCAATCTTGTGCATCCAATAACTTTGTTTGTGTCATTGAATTAATATTTAGGTCATTTTCGTCCTCCCTAGGCATATTCTTGTCCAATTAGGGTTTTTAACCAATCTTGTGCATCCAATAAGTTCATTTGTGTCATTGGATGATCAATTAGGTCATTTTCGTCCTCACTAGGCTTATTCTTGTCCAATTAGGGTTTTTAACCAATCTTGTGCATCCAATAGGTGTGTTTGTGTCATTGGATGATCAATTAGGTCATTTTCGTCCTCCCTAGGCTTATTCTTGTCCAATTACGGTTTTTAACCAATCTTGTGCATCCAATAACTTTGTTTGTGTCATTGAATTAATATTTAGGTCATTTTCCTCCTCCCTAGGTATATTCTTTTCCAATTAGGGTTTTTAACCAATCTTGTGCATCCAATAGGTGTGTTTGTGTCATTGGATGATCAATTAGGTCATTTTCGTCCTCCCTAGGCTTATTCTTGTCCAATTAGGGTTTTTAACCAATCTTGTGCATCCAATAAGTTCATTTGTGTCATTGGATTAACATTTAGGTCATTTTCGTCCTCCCTAGGCACATTCTTGTCCAGTTAGGGTTTTTAACCAATCTTGTGCATCCAATAGGTGTGTTTGTGTCATTGGATGATCAATTAGGTCATTTTCGTCCTCCCTAGGCATATTGTTTTCCAATTAGGGTTTTTAACCAATCTTGTGCATCCAATAACTTTTTTTGGGTCATTGAATTAATATTTAGGTCATTTTCGTCCTCCCTAGGCATATTCTTGTCCAACTAGGGTTTTTAACCAATCTTGTGCATCCAATAGGTGTGTTTGTGTCATTAGATGATCAATTAGGTCATTTTCGTCCTCCCTAGGCTTATTCTTGTCCAATTAGGGTTTTTAACCAATCTTGTGCATCCAATAACTTTGATTGCGTCATTGAATTAATATTTAGGTCATTTTCCTCCTCCCTAGGCATATTTTTGTGCAATTTGGGTTTTTAACCAATCTTGTGCATCCAATAGGTGTGTTTGTGTCATTGGATGATCAATTAGGTCATTTTCGTCCTCCCTAGGCTTATTCTTGTCCAATTA
>JBBPBR010002208.1:0-12876 GCA_037974775.1 Cicer pinnatifidum | reverse complement strand
CCTAATTGGACAAGAATAAGACTAGGGAGGACGAAAATGACCTAAATGTTCATCCAATGACACAAATGAACTTATTGTATGCACAAGATTGGTAAAAAAGCCAAATCGGACAAGAATAAGCATAGGGAGGACGAAAATGACCTAAATGTTCATCTAATGACACAAACACACATATTGGATGCACAAGATTACTTAAAACCCTAATTGGACAAGAATAAGACTAGGGAGGACGAAAATGACCTAAATGTTCATCCAATGATACAAATGAACTTATTGGAAGCACAAGGTTGGTTAAAAACCCTAATTGGACAAGAATAAGCCTAGGGAGGACGAAAATGACCTAAATGTTCGTCCAATGACACAAACACACCTATTGGATGCACAAGATTGCATAAAAAGCCTAATTGGACAAGAATAAGACTAGGGAGGACGAAAATGACCTAAATGTTCCTCCAATGACACAAATGAACTTATTGGATGCACAAGGTTGGTTAAAAACCCTAATTCGACAAGAATAAGCCTAGGTAGGATGAAAATGACCTAAATGTTCATCCAATGACACAAATGAACTTATTGGATGCACAAGTTTGGTTAAAAATCCTAATTGGACAAGAATAAGCCTAGGGAGGACGAAAATGACCTAAATGTTCGTCCAATGACACAAACACACCTATTGGATGAACAACATTGCATAAAAACCCTAATTGGACAAGAATAAGACTAGGGAGGACGAAAATGACCTAAATGTTCCTCCAATGACACAAATGAACTTATTGGATGCACAAGGTTGGTTAAAAACCCTAATTGGACAAGAATAAGCCTAGGGAGGACGAAAATGACCTAAATGTTCAACCAATGACACAAATGAACTTATTGGATGCACAAGGTTGGTTAAAAACCCTAATTGCACACGAATAAGCCCAGAGAGGACGAAAATGACCTAAATGTTCGTCCAATAACACAAACACACCTATTGGATGCACAAGATTGAATAAAATCCCTAATTGGACAAGAATAAGACTAGGGAGGACGAAAATAACCTAAATGTTCCTCCAATGACACAAACACACCTATTGGATGCACAAGATTGCATAAAAACCCTAATTGGACAAGAATAAGACTAGGGAGGACGAAAATGACCTAAATGTTCCTCCAATGACACAAACGAACCTATTGGATGCACAAGATTGCATAAAAACCCTAATTGGACAAGAATAAGACTAGGGAGGACGAAAATGACCTAAATGTTCATCCAATGACACAAATGAACTTATTGGATGCACAAGATTGGTTAAAAACCCTAATTGGACAAGAATAAGCCTAGGGAGGACGAAAATGACCTAAATGTTCATCCAATGACACAAATGAACTTATTGGATGCACAAGATTGGTTAAAAACCCTAATTGGACAAGAATAAGCCTAGGGAGGACGAAAATGACCTAAATGTTCATCCAATGACACAAATATACTTATTGGATGCACAAGATTGGTTAAAAACCCTAATTGGACAAGAATAAGCCTAGGGAGGACGTAAATGACCTAAATGATCCACCAATGACACAAATGAACTTATTGGATGCACAAGGTTGGTTAAAAACCCTAATTGGACAAGAATAAGCCTAGGGAGGACGAAAATGACATAAATGTTCAACCAATGACACAAATGAACTTATTGGATGCACAAGATTGGTTAAAAACCCTAATTGGACAAGAATAAGCCTAGGGAGGACGAAAATGACCTAAATGTTCATCCAATGACACAAATGAACTTATTGGATGCACAAGATTGGTTAAAAACCCTAATTGGACAAGAATAAGCCTAGGGAGGACGAAAATGACCTAAATGTTAATCCAATGACACAAATGAACTTATTGGACGCACAAGATTGGTTAAAAACCCTAATTGGACAAGAATAAGCCTAGGGAGGACGGAAATGACCTAAATGTTAATCCAATTACACAAATGAACTTATTGGATGCACAAGATTGGTTTAAAACACTAATTGGACAAGAATAAGCCTAGGGAGGACGAAAATGACCTAAATGTTCATCCAATGACACAAATGAACTTATTGGATGCACAAGATTGGTTAAAAACCCTAATTGGACAAGAATAAGCCTAGGGAGGACGAAAATGACCTAAATGTTCATCAAATGACTAAACACACCTATTGGATGCACAAGATTGGTTAGAAACCCTAATTGGACAAGAATAAGCCTAGGGAGGATAAAAATGACCAAAATGTTCATCTAATGACACAAATGAACTTATTGGATGCACAAGATTGGTTAAAAACCCTAATTGGACAAGAATAAGCCTAGGGAGGACGAAAATGACCTAAATGTTCATCCAATGACACAAACACACCTATTGGATGCACAAGATTGGTTAAAAACCCTAATTGGACAAGAATAAGCCTAGGGAGGACGAAAATGACTTAAATGTTCATCCAATGACACAAATGAACTTATTGGATGCATAAGATTGGTTAAAAACCCTAATTGGACAAGAATAAGCTTAGGGTGGACGAAAATGACCTAATTGTTCATCCAATGACACAAATGAACTTATTGGATGCACAAGATTGGTTAAAAACCCTAATTGGACAAGAATAAGCCTAGGGAGGACGAAAATGACCTAAATGTTCATCCAATGACACAAACACACCTATTGGATGCACAAGATTGTATAAAAACCCTAATTCGACAAGAATTAGACTAGGGAGGACGAAAATGACCTAAATGTTCCTCCAATGACACAAATGAACTTATTGGATGCACAAGATTGGTTAAAAACCCTAATTGGACAAGAATAAGCCTAGGGAGGACGAAAATGACCTAAATGTTCCTCCAATGACACAAATGAACTTATGGGATGCACCAGATTGGCTAAAAACCCTAATTGGACAAGAATAAGCCTAGGGAGGACGAAAATGACCTAAATGTTCATCCAATGACACAAATGAACTTATTGGATGCACAAGATTGGTTAAAAACCCTAATTGGACAAGAATAAGCCTAGGGAGGACGAAAATGACCTAAATGTTCATCCTATGACACAAATCAACTTATTGGATACACATGATTGGTTAAAAACCCTAATTGGACAAGAATAAGCCTAGGGAGGACGAAAATGAACTAAATGTTCGTCTAATGACACAAATGAACTTATTGGATGCACAAGATTGGTTAAAAACCCTAATTGGACAAGAATAAGCCTAGGGAGGACGAAAATGACCTAAATGTTCGTCCAATGACAAAAACACACCTATTGGATGCACAAGATTGAATAAAAACCCTAATTGGACAAGAATAAGACTAGGGAGGACGAAAATGACCTAAATGTTCCTCCAATGACACAAACACACCTATTGGATGCACAAGATTGGTTAAAAACCATAATTGGACAAGAATAAGCCTAGGGAGGACGAAAATGACCTAAATGTTCCTCCAATGACACAAACACACCTATTGGATGCACAAGATTGGTTAAAAACCATCATTGGACAAGAATAAGCCTAGGGAGGACGAAAATGACCTAAATGTTCATCCAATGACACAAATGAACTTATTGGATGCACAAGATTGGTTAAAAACCCTAATTGGACAAGAATAAGCCTAGGGAGGACGAAAATGACCTAAATGTTCGTCCAATGAAACAAACACATCTATTGGATGCACAAGATTGCATAAAAACCCTAATTGGACAAGAATAAGACTAGGGAAGACGAAAATGACCTAAATGTTCCTCCAATGACACAAATGAACTTATTGGATGCACAAGGTTGGTTAAAAACCCTAATTGGACAAGAATAAGCCTAGGGAGGACGAAAATGACCTAAATGTTCAACCAATGACACAAATGAACTTATTGGATGCACAAGGTTGGTTAAAAACCCTAATTGCACAAGAATAAGCCTAGAGAGGACGAAAATGACCTAAATATTCGTCCAATGACACAAACACACCTATTGGATGCACAAGATTGAATAAAATCCCTAATTGGACAAGAATAAGACTAGGGAGGACGAAAATGACCTAAATGTTCCTCCAATGACACAAACACACCGATTGGATGCACAAGATTGCATAAAAACCCTAATTGGACAAGAATAAGACTAGGGAGGGCGAAAATGACCTAAATGTTCCTCCAATGACACAAACACACCTATTGGATGCACAAGATTGGTTAAAAACCCTAATTGGACAAGAATAAGCCTAGGGAAGACGAAAATGACCAAAATGTTCGTCCAATGACACAAACACACCTATTGGATGCACAAGATTGCATAAAAACCCTAATTGGACAAGAATAAGACTAGGGAGGACGAAAATGACCAAAATGTTCCTCCAATGACACAAATGAACTTATTGGATGCACAAGATTTGTTAAAAACCCTAATTGGACAAGAATAAGCCTAGGGAGGACGAAAATGACCTAAATGTTCAACCAATGACACAAATGAACTTATTGGATGCACAAGGTTGGTTAAAAACCCTAATTGGACAAGAATAAGCCTAGGGAGGATGAAAATGACCTTAATGTTCGTCCAATGACACAAACACACCTATTGGATGCACAAGATTACATAAAAACCCTAATTGGACAAGAATAAGACTAAGGAGGACGAAAATGACCTAAATGTTTATCCAATGACACAAACACACCTATTGGATGCACAAAATTGGTTAAAATCCCTAATTGGACAAGAATAAGCCTAGGGAGGACGAAAATGACCTAAATGTTCCTCCAATGTCACAAATGAACTTATTAGATGCACAAGATTGGCTAAAAACCCTAATTGGACAAGAATAAGCCTAGGGAGGACGAAAATGACCTAAATGTTCATCCAATGACACAAATGAACTTATTGGATGCACAAGATTGGTTAAAAACCCTAATTGGACAAGAATAAGCCTAGGGAGGACGAAAATGACCTAAATGTTCCTCCAATGTCACAAATGAACATATTAGATGCACAAGATTGGCTAAAAATCCTAATTGGACAAGAATAAGCCTAGGGAGGACGAAAATGACCTAAATGTTCATCCAATGACACAAATGAACTTATTGGATGCAAAAGGTTGGTTAAAAACCCTAATTGGACAAGAATAAGCCTAGGGACGACGAAAATGACCTAAATATTCGTCCAATGAAACAAACACACCTATTGGATGCACAAGATTGCATAAAAACCCTAATTGGACAAGATTAAGACTAGGGAGGACGAAAATGACTTAAATGATCATCCAATGACACAAATGCACTTATTGGATGCACAAGATTGGTTAAAAACCCTAATTGGACAAGAATAAGCATAGGGATGACGAAAATGACCTAAATGTTCATCCAATTACACAAATGAACTTATTGGATGCACAAGGTTGGTTAAAAACCTTAATTGGACAAGAATAATCCTAGGGAGGACGAAAATGACCTAAACGTTCGTCCAATGACACAACCACACCTATTGGATGCACAAGATTGCATAAAAACCCTAATTGCACAAGAATAAGCCTAGGGAGGACGAAAATGACCTAAATGTTCCTCCAATGACACAAATGAACTTATTGGATGCACAAGGTTGGTTAAAAACCCTAATTGGACAAGAATAAGCCTAGGGAGGACGAAAATGACCTAAATGTTCAACCAATGACACAAATGAACTTATTGGATGCACGAGGTTGGTTAAAAACCCTAATTGGACAAGAATAAGCCTAGGGAGGACGAAAATGACCTAAATGTTCGTCCAATGACACAAACACACCTATTGAATGCACAAGATTACATAAAAACCCTAATTGGACAAGAATAAGACTAAGGAGGACGAAAATGACCTAAATGTTTATCCAATGACACAAACACACCTATTGGATGCACAAGATTGGTTAAAAACCCTAATTGGACAAGAATAAGCCTAGGGAGGACGAAAAGGACCTAAATGTTCTTCCAATGTCACAAATGAACTTATTGGATGCACAAGATTGGCTAAAAACCCTAATTGGACAAGAATAAGCATAGGGAGGACGAAAATGACCTAAATGTTCATCCAATGACACAAATGAACTTATTGGATGCACAAGGTTGGATAAAAACCCTAATTGGACAAGAATAAGCATAGGGAGGACGAAAATGACCTAAATGTTCCTCCAATGACACAAACACACCTATTGGATGCACAAGATTGGTTAAAAACCCTAATTGGACAAGAATAAGCCTAGGGAGGACGAAAATGACCTAAATGTTCGTCCAATGACACAAACACACCTATTGGATGCACAAGATTGCATAAAAACCCTAATTGGTCAAGAATAAGCCTAGGGAGGACGAAAATGACCTAAATGTTCCTCCAATGACACAAATGAACTTATTGGATGCACAAGATTGGTTAAAAACCCTAATTGGACAAGAATAAGCCTAGGGAGGACGAAAATGACCTAAATGTTCATCCAATGACACAAATGAAATTATTGGATGCACAAGATTGGTTAAAAACCCTAATTGGACAAGAATAAGCCTAGGGAGGACGAAAATGACCTAAATGTTAATCCAATGACACAAATGAACTTATTGGATGCACAAGATTGGTTAAAAACCCTAATTGGACAAGAATAAGCATAGGGAGGACGGAAATGACCTAATTGATCATCCAATGACACAAACACACCTATTGGATGCACAAGATTGGTTAAAATCCCTAATTGGAAAAGAATATGCCTAGGAAGGACGAAAATGACCTAATTGATCATCCAATGACACAAACACACCTATTGGATGCACAAGATTGGTTAAAAACCCTAATTGGACAAGAATATGCCTAGGGAGGACGAAAATGACCTAAATGTTAATCCAATGACACAAATGAACTTATTGGATGCACAAGATTGGTTAAAAACCCTAATTGGACAAGAATAAGCTTAAGGAGGACGAAAATGACCTAATTGATCATCCAATGATACAAACACACCTATTGGATGCACAAGGTTGGTTAAAAACCCTAGTTGGACAAGAATATGCCTAGGGAGGACGAAAATGACCTAATTGATCATCCAATGACACAAATGAACTTATTGGATGCACAAGATTGGCTAAAAACCCTAATTGGACAAGAATAAGCATAGGGAGGACGAAAATGACCTAATTGATCATCCAATGACACAAACACACCTATTGGATGCACAAGATTGGTTAAAAACCCTAATTGGACAAGAATATGCCTAGGGAGGACGAAAATGACCTAAATGTTAATCCAATGACACAAATGAACTTATTGGATGCACAAGATTGGTTAAAAACCCTAATTGGACAAGAATAAGCCTTGGGAGGACGAAAATGACCTAATTGATCATCCAATGACACAAACACACCTATTGGAATCACAAGATTGGTTAAAAACCCTAATTGGACAAGAATATGCCTAGGGAGGACGAAAATGACCTAAATATTAATTCAATGACACAAACAAAGTTATTGGATGCACAAGATTGGTTAAAAACCCTAATTGGACAAGAATAAGCCTAGGGAGGATGTAAATGACCTAATTGATCATCCAATGACACAAACACACCTATTGGATGCAAAAGATTGGTTAAAAACCCTAATTGGACACGAATATGCCTAGGGAGGACGAAAATGACCTAATTGATCATCCAATGACACAATTGAACTTATTGGATGCACAAGATTAGTTAAAAACCCTAATTGGACAAGAATATGCCTAGGGAGGACGAAAATAACCTAATTGATCATCCAATGACACAAACACACCTATTGGATGCACAAGATTGGTTAAAAACCCTAATTGGACAAGAATATGCCTAGGGAGGACGAAAATGACCTAAATGTTAATCCAATGACACAAATGAACTTATTGGATGCACAAGATTGGTTAAAAACCCTAATTGGAAAAGAAAAACCCTAGGGAGGACAAAAGTGACCTAATTGATCATCCAATGACACAAACACGCCTATTGGATGCACAAGATTGGTTAAAAACCCTAATTGGACAAGAATAAGCCTAGGGAGGACGAAAATGACCTAAATGTTAATCCAATGACACAAATGAACTTATTGGATGCACAAGATTGGTTAAAAACCCTAATTGGACAAGAATAAGCCTAGGGAGGACGAAAATGACCTAAATGTTAATCCAATGACACAAATGCACTTATTGGATGCACAAGATTGGTTAAAAATCGTAATTGGACAAGAATAAGCCTAGGGAGGACGAAAATGACCTAAATGTTCATCCAATGACACAAATGAACTTATTGGATGCACAAGATTGGTTAAAAACCCTAATTGGACAAGAATAAGCCTAGGGAGGACGAAAATGACCTAAATGTTCATCCAATGACACAAATGAACTTATTGGATGCACAAGATTGGTTAAAAACCTTAATTGTACAAGAATAAGCCTAGGGAGGACGAAAATGACCTAAATGTTCATCCAATGACACAAATGAACTTATTAGATGCACAAGATTGGTTAAAAACCCTAATTGGACAAGAATAAGCCTAGGGAGGACGAAAATGACCTAAATGTTCGTCCAATGACACAAACACACCTATTGGATGCAAAGGATTGCATAAAAACCCTAATTGGACAAGAATAAGCCTAGGGAGGACGAAAATAACTTAAATGTTCATCCAATGACCCAAATGAACTTATTGGAAGCACAAGATTGGTTAAAAACCCTAATTGGACAAGAATAAGCCTAGGGAGGACGAAAATGACCTAAATGTTCATCCAATGACACAAATGAACTTATTGGATGCACAAGATTGGTTAAAAACCCTAATTGGACAAGAATAAGCCTAGGGAGGACGAAAATGACCTAAATGTTCGTCCAATGACACAAACACACCTATTGGATGCACAAGATTGCATAAAAACCCTAATTGGACAAGAATAAGACTAGGGAGGACGAAAATGACCTAAATGTTCCTCCAATGACACAAATGAACTTATTGGATGCACAAGCTTGGTTAAAAACCCTAATTGGACAAGAATAAGCCTAGGGAGGACGAAAATGACCTAAATGTTCAACCAATGACACAAATGAACTTATTGGATGAACAAGGTTGGTTAAAAACCTTAATTGCACAAGAATAAGCCTAGAGAGGACGAAAATGACCTAAATGTTCGTCCAATGACACAAACACACCTATTGGATGCACAAGATTGAATAAAATCCCTAATTGGACAAGAATAAGACTAGGGAGGACGAAAATGACCTAAATGTTCCTCCAATGACACAAATAAACTTATTGGATGCACAAGATTTGTTAAAAACCCTAATTGGACAAGAATAAGCCTAGGGAGGACGAAAATGACCTAAATGTTCATCCAATGACACAAATGAACTTATTGGATGCACAAGATTGGTTAAAAACCCTAATTGGACAAGAATAAGCCTAGGGAGGACGAAAATGACCTAAATGTTCTTCCAATGACACAAACACACCTACTGGATGCACTAGATTGCATAAAAACCCTAATTGGACAAGAATAAGACTAGGGAGGACAAAAATGAACTAAATGTTCGTCCAATGACACAAACACACCTATTGGATGCACAAGATTGCATAAAAACCCTAATTGGACAAGAATAAGCATAGGGAGGACAAAAATGACCTAAATGTTCGTCCAATGACACAAATGAACTTATTGGATGCACAAGATTGGTTAAAAACCCTAATTGGACAAGAATAAGCCTAGGGAGGACGAAAATGACCTAAATGTTCATCCAATGACACAAATGAACTTATTGGATGCACAAGATTGGTTAAAAACCCTAATTGGACAAGAATAAGCCTAGGGAGGACGAAAATGACCTAAATGTTCATCTAATGACACAAATCAACTTATTGGATGCACCTGATTGGTTAAAAACCCTAATTGGACAAGAATAAGCCTAGGGAGGAGGAAAATGACCTAAATGTTCGTCTAATGACACAAATGAACTTATTGGATGCACAAGATTGGTTAAAAACCCTAATTGGACAAGAATAAGCCTAGGGAGGACGAAAATGACCTAAGTGTTCGTCCAATGACACAAACACACCTATTGGATGCACAAGATTGCATAAAAACCCTAATTGGACAAGAATAAGACTAGGGAGGACGAAAATGACCTAAATGTTCCTCCAATGACACAAATGAACTTATTGGATGCCCAAGGTTGGTTAAAAACCCTAATTGGACAAGAATAAGCCTAGGGAGGACGAAAATGACCTAAATGTTCAACCAACGACACAAATGAACTTATTGGATGCACAAGGTTGGTTAAAAACCCTAATTGGACAAGAATAGGCCTAGGGAGGACGAAAATGACCTAAATGTTCGTCCAATGACACAAACACACCTATTGGATGCACAAGATTGCATAAAAACCCTAATTGGACAAGAATAAGACTAGGGAGGACGAAAATGACCTAAATGTTCCTCCAATGACACAAATGAACTTATTGGATGCCCAAGGTTGGTTAAAAACCCTAATTGCTCAAGAATAAGCCTAGAGAGGACGAAAATGACCTAAATGATCGTCCAATGACACAAACACACCTATTGGATGCACAAGATTGAATAAAATTCCTAATTGGACAAGAATAAGACTAGGGAGGACGAAAATGACCTAAATGTTCCCCCAATGACACAAACACACCTATTGGATGCACAAGATTGCATAAAAACCCTAATTGGACAAGAATAAGACTAGGGAGGGCGAAAATGACCTAAATGTTCCTCCAATGACACAAACACACCTATTGGATGCACAAGATTGGTTAAAAACCCTAATTGGACAAGAATAAGCCTAGGGAAGATGAAAATGACCTAAATGTTCGTCCAATGACACAAACACACCTATTGGATGCACAAGATTGCATAAAAACCCTAATTGGACAAGAATAAGACTAGGGAGGACGAAAATGACCTAAATGTTCCTCCAATGACACAAATGAACTTATTGGATGCAAAAGATTGGCTAAAAACCCTAATTGGACAAGAATAAGTCTAGGGAGGACGAAAATGACCTAAATGTTCATCCAATGACACAAATGAACTTATTGGATGCACAAGATTGGTTAAAAACCCTAATTCGACAAGAATAAGCCTAGGGAGGACGAAAGTGACCTAAATGTTCATCCAATGACACAAACACACCAATTTGATGCACAAGATTGTATAAAAACCCTAATTGGAAAAGAATAAGACTAGGGAGGACGAAAATGACCTAAATGTTCAACCAATGACACAAAAACACCTATTGGATGCACAAGATTGGTTAAAAACCCTAATTGGACAAGAATAAGCCTACGGTGGACGAAAATGACCTAAATGTTCGTCCAATGACACAAACACACCTATTGGATGCACAAGATTGCATAAAAACCCTAATTGGACAAGAATAAGACTAGGGAGGACGAAAATGACCTAAATGTTCCTCCAATGACACAAATGAACTTATTGGATTCACAAGGTTGGTTAAAAAACCTAATTGGACAAGAATAAGCCTAGGGAGGACGAAAATGACCTAAATGTTCAACCAATGACACAAATGAACTTATTGGATGAACAAGGTTGGTTAAAAACCCTAATTGCACAAGAATAAGCCTAGAGAGGACGAAAATAACCTAAATGTTCGTCCAATGACACAAACACACCTATTGGATGCACAAGATTGAATAAAAACCCTAATTGGACAAGAATAAGACTAGGGAGGACGAAAATGACCTAAATGTTCCTCCAATGACACAAACACACCTATTGGATGCACAAGATTGCATAAAAACCCTAATTGGACAAGAATAAGACTAGGGAGGGCGAAAATGACCTAAATGTTCCTCCAATGACACAAACAGACCCATTGGATGCACAAGATTAGTTAAAAACCCTAATTGGACAAGAATAAGCCTAGGGAAGACGAAAATGACCTAAATGTTCGTCCAATGACACAAACACACCTATTGGATGCACAAGATTGCATAAAAACCCTAATTGGACAAGAATAAGACTAGGGAGGACGAAAATGACCTAAATGTTCCTCCAATGACACAAATGAACTTATTGGATGCACAAGATTTGTTAAAAACCCTAATTGGACAAGAATAAGCCTAGGGAGGACGAAAATGACCTAAATGTTCATCCAATGACACAAATGAACTTATTGGATGCACAAGATTGGTTAAAAACCCTAATTGGACAAGAATAAGCCTAGGGAGGACGAAAATGACCTAAATGTTCATCCAATGACACAAATGAAATTATTGGATGCACAAGATTGCATAAAAACCCTAATTGGACAAGAATAAGACTAGGGAGGACGAAAATGACCTAAATGTTCATCCAATGACACAAATGAACTTATTGTATGCACAAGATTGGTTAAAAAGCCAAATCGGACAAGAATAAGCATAGGGAGGACGAAAATGACCTAAATGTTCATCTAATGACACAAACAAACATATTGGATGCACAAGATTACTTAAAACCCTAATTGGACAAGAATAAGACTAGGGAGGACGAAAATGACCTAAATGTTCATCCAATGACACAAATGAACTTATTGGAAGCACAAGGTTGGTTAAAAACCCTAATTGGACAAGAATAAGCCTAGGGAGGACGAAAATGACCTAAATGTTCGTCCAATGACACAAACACACCTATTGGATGCACAAGATTGCATAAAAAGCCTAATTGGACAAGAATAAGACTAGGGAGGACGAAAATGACCTAAATGTTCCTCCAATGACACAAATGAACTTATTGGATGCACAAGGTTGGTTAAAAACCCTAATTCGACAAGAATAAGCCTAGGTAGGATGAAAATGACCTAAATGTTCATCCAATGACACAAATGAACTTATTGGA
>JBBPBR010002207.1:0-12880 GCA_037974775.1 Cicer pinnatifidum | reverse complement strand
TTAAGCAATCTTGTGCATCCAATATGTGTGTTTGTGTCATTGGATGAACATTTAGGTCATTTTCGTCCTCCCTAGTCTTATTCTTGTCCAATTAGGGTTTTTATGCAATCTTGTGCATCCAACAGGTATGTTTGTGTCATTGGACGAACATTTAGGTCATTTTCGTCCTCCCTAGGCTTATTCTTGTCCAATTAGGGTTTTTAACCAATCTTGTGCATCCAATAAGTTCATTTGTGTCATTGGATGAACATTTAGGTCATTTTCGTCCTCCCTATGCTTATTCTTGTCCAATTAGGGTTTTAAGCAATCTTGTGCATCCAATATGTGTGTTTGTGTCATTGGATGAACATTTAGGTCATTTTCGTCCTCCCTAGTCTTATTCTTGTCCAATTAGGGTTTTTAACCAATCATGTGCATCCAAAAAGTTCATTTGTGTCATTGGACGAACATTTAGGTCATTTTCGTCCTCCCTAGGCTTATTCTTGTCCAATTAGGGTTTTTAACCAACCTTGTGCATCCAATAAGTTCATTTGTGTCATTGGTTGAACATTTAGGTCATTTTCGTCCTCCCTAGGCTTATTCTTGTCCAATTAGGGTTTTTAATCAATCTTGTGCATCCAATAAGTTCATTTGTGTCATTGGTTGAACATTTAGGTCATTTTCGTCCTCCCTAGGCTTATTCTTGTCCAATTAGGGTTTTTAACCAATCTTGTGCATCCAATAGGTGTGTTTGTGTCATTGGATGATCATTTAGGTCATTTTCGTCCTCCCTAGTCTTATTCTTGTCCAATTAGGGTTTTTATGCAATCTTGTGCATCCATTAGGTGTTTTTGTGTCATTGAAGGAACATTTAGGTTATTTTCGTCCTCCCTAGTCTTATTCTTGTCCAATTAGGGATTTTATGCAATCTTGTGCATCCAATAGGTGTGTTTGTGTCACTGGACGAACATTTAGGTCATTTTCGTCCTCCCCAGGCTTATTCTTGTCCAATTAGGGTTTTTAACCAATCTTTTGCATCCAATAAGTTCATTTGTGTCATTGGTTAAACATTTAGGTCATTTTCGTCCTCCCTAGGCTTATTCTTGTCCAATTAGGGTTTTTAACCAATCTTGTGCATCCAATAAGTTCATTTGTGCCATTGCATGAACATTTAGGTCATTTTCGTCCTCCCCAGGCTTATTCTTGTCCAATTAGGGTTTTTAACCAATCTTGTGCATCCAATAAGTTCATTTGTGTCATTGGTTAAACATTTAGGTCATTTTCGTCCTCCCAAGGCTTATTCTTGTCCAATTAGGGTTTTTAACCAATCTTGTGCATCCAATAAGTTCATTTGTGCCATTGCATGAACATTTAGGTCATTTTTGTCCTCCCTAGGCTTATTCTTTTCCAATTAGGGTTTTTAACCAATCTTGTGCATACAATAAGTTCATTTGTGTCATTGGATGAACATTTAGGTCATTTTCGTCCTCCCTAGGCTTATTCTTGTCCAATTAGGGTTTTTAACCAACCTTGTGCATCCAATAAGTTCATTTGTGTCATTGGAGGAACATTTAGGTCATTTTTGTCCTCCCTAGTCTTATTCTTGTCCAATTAGGGTTTTTATGCAATCTTGTGCATCCAATAGATGTGTTTGTTTCATTGGACGAACATTTAGGTCATTTTCGTCCTCCCTAGGCTTATTCTTGTCCAATTAGGGTTTTTAACCAATCTTGTGCATCCAATAAGTTCATTTGTGTCATTGGATGAACATTTAGGTCATTTTCGTCCTCCCTAGGCTTATTCTTGTCCAATTAGGGTTTTTAACCAATCTTGTGCATACAATAAGTTCATTTGTGTCATTGGATGAACATTTAGGTCATTTTCGTCCTCCCTAGTCTTATTCTTTTCCAATTAGGGTTTTTATGCAATCTTGTGCATCCAATAGGTGTGTTTGTGTCATTGGACGAACATTTAGGTCATTTTCATCATCCCTAGGCTTATTCTTGTCCAATTAGGGTTTTTAACCAATCTTGTGCATCCAATAAGTTCATTTGTGTCATTGGATGAACATTTTGGTCATATTTTTCCTCCCTATGCTTATTCTTGTCTAATTAGGGTTTTTAACCAATCTTGTGCATCCAATAAGTTCATTTTTGTCATTGGATGAATATTTAGGTCATTTTCGTCCTCCCTAGTCTTATTCTTGTCCAATTCGGGTTTTAAGCAATCTTGTGCATCCAATATGTGTGTTTGTGTCATTGGATGAACATTTAGGTCATTTTCGTCCTCCCTATGCTTATTCTTGTCCAATTAGGGTTTTTAACCAATCTTGTGCATACAATAAGTTCATTTGTGTCATTGGATGAACATTTAGGTCATTTTCGTCCTCCCTAGTCTTATTCTTGTCCAATTAGGGTTTTTATGCAATCTTGTGCATCCAATAGGTGTGTTTGTGTCATTGGACGAACATTTCGGTCATTTTCGTCCTCCCTAGGCTTATTCTTGTCCAATTAGGGTTTTTAACCAATCTTGTGCATCCAATAAGTTCATTTGTGTCATTGGATGAACATTTAGGTAATTTTCGTCCTCCCTATTCTTATTCTTGTCCAATTAGGGTTTTTATGCAATCTTGTGCATCCAATAGGTGTGTTTGTGTCATTGGACGAACATTTAGGTCATTTTCGTCCTCCCTAGGCTTATTCTTGTCCAATTAGGGTTTTTAACCAATCTTGTGCATCCAATAAGTTCATTTGTGTCATTGGATGAACATTTAGGTCATTTTCGTCCTCTCTAGGCTTATTCTTGTCCAATTAGGGTTTTTAACCAATCTTGTGCATCCAATAAGTTCATTTGTGTCATTTGATGAACATTTAGGTCATTTTCGTCCTCCCAAGGCTTATTCTTGTCCAATTAGGGTTTTATGCAATCTTGTGCATCCAATAGGTGTGTTTGTGTCATTGGACGAACATTTAGGTCATTTTCGTCCTCCCTAGGCTTATTCTTGTCCAATTAGGGTTTTTAACCAATCTTGTGCATCCAATAAGTTCATTTGTGTCATTGGATGAACATTTAGGTCATTTTCGTCCTCCCTAGTCTTATTATTGTCCAATTAGGGTTTTTAACCAACCTTGTGCATCCAATAAGTTCATTTGTGTCATTGGTGGAACATTTAGGTCATTTTCGTCCTCCCTAGTCTTATTCTTGTCCAATTAGGGTTTTTATGCAATCTTGTGCATCCAATAGGTGTGTTTGTGTCATTGGAGGAACATTTAGGTCATTTTCGTCCTCCCTAGTCTTATTCTTGTCGAATTAGGGTTTTTATGCAATCCTGTGCATCCGATAGGTGTGTTTATGTCATTGGAGGAACATTTAGGTCATTTTCGTCCTCCCTAGTCTTATTCTTGTCCAATTAGGGTTTTTATGCAATCTTGTGCATCCAATAGGTGTGTTTGTGTCATTGGACGAACATTTAGGTCATTTTCGTCCTCCCTAGGCTTATTCTTGTCCAATTAGGGTTTTTAACCAATCTTGTGCATCCAATAAGTTCATTTGTGTCATTGGATGAACATTTAGGTCATTTACGTGCTCCCTAGGCTTATTCTTGTCCAATTAGGGTTTTTAACCAATCTTGTGCATCCAATAAGTTCATTTGTGTCATTGGATGAATATTTAGGTCATTTTCGTCCTCCCTAGGCTTGTTCTTGTCCAATTAGGGTTTTTATGCAATCTTGTGCATCCTATAGGTGTGTTTGTGTCATTGGACGAACATTTAGGTCATTTTCGTCCTCCCTAGGCTTATTCTTGTCCAATTAGGGTTATTAGGCAATCCTGTGCATCCAATAGGTGTGTTTGCGTCATTGGACGAACATTTAGGTCATTTTCGTCCTCCCTAGGCTTATTCTTGTCCAATTAGGGTTTTTAACCAACCTTGTGCATCCAATAAGTTCATTTGTGTCATTGGTTGAACATTTAGGTCATTTTCGTCCTCCCTAGGCTTATTCTTGTCCAACTAGGGTTTTTAACCAACCTTGTGCATCCAATAAGTTCATTTGTGTCATTGGTGGAACATTTAGGTCATTTACGTTCTCCCTAGTCTTATTCTTGTCCAATTAGGGTTTTTATACAATCTTGTGCATCCAATAGGTGTGTTTGTGTCATTGGAGGAACATTTAAGTCATTTTCGTCCTCCCTAGTCTTATTCTTGTCGAATTAGGGTTTTTATACAATCTTGTGCATCCAATAGGTGTGTTTGTGTCATTGGAGGAACATTTAGGTCATTTTCGTCCTCCCTAGTCTTATTCTTGTCCAATTAGGGTTTTTATGCAATCTTGTGCATCGAATAGGTGTGTTTGTGTCATTGGACGAACATTTAGGTCATTTTCGTCCTCCCTAGGCTTATTTTTGTCCGATTAGGGTTTTTAGGCAATCCTGTGCATCCAATAGGTTTGTTTGTGTCATTGGACGAACATTTAGGTCATTTTCGTCCTCCCTAGGCGTATTCTTGTCCAATTAGGGTTTTTAACCAACCTTGTGCATTCAATAAGTTCATTTGTGTCATTGGTTGAACATTTAGGTCATTTTCGTCCTCCCTAGGCTTATTCTTGTCCAATTAGGGTTTTTAACCAAACTTGTGCATCAAATAAGTTCATTTGTGTCATTGGTGGAACATTTAGGTCATTTACGTCCTCCCTAGTCTTATTCTTGTCCAATTAGGATTTTTATGCAATCTTGTGCATCCAACAGGTGTGTTTGTGTCATTGGACGAACATTTAGGTCATTTTCGTCCTCCCTAGGCTTATTCTTGTCCAATTAGGGTTTTTAACCAATCTTGTGCATCCAATAAGTTCATTTGTGTCATTGGATGAACATTTAGGTCATTTTCGTCATCCCTAGTCTTATTCTTGTCCAATTAGGGTTTTAAGCAATCTTGTGCATCCAATATGTGTGTTTGTGTCATTGGATGAACATGTAGGTCATTTTCGTCCTCCCTATGCTTATTCTTGTCCAATTAGGGTTTTTAACCAACCTTGTGCATCCAATAAGTTCATTTGTGTCATTGGTTGAACATTTAGGTCATTTTCGTCCTCCCTAGGCTTATTCTTGTCCAATTAGGGTTTTTAATCAATCTTGTGCATCCAATAAGTTCATTTGTGGCATTGGTTGAACATTTAGGTCATTTTCGTCCTCCCTAGGCTTATTCTTGTCCAATTAGGGTTTTTATGCAATCTTGTGCATCCAATAGGTGTGTTTGTGTCATTGGACGAACATTTAGGTCATTTTCGTCCTCCCTAGACTTATTCTTGTCCAATTAGGGTTTTTAATCAGTCTTGTGCATCCAATAAGTTCATTTGTATCATTGGATGAACATTTAGGTCATTTTCGTCCTCCCTAGTCTTATTCTTGTCCAATTAGTGTTTTAAATATTCTTGTGCATCCAATATGTGTGTTTGTGTCATTGGATGAACATTTAGGTCATTTTCGTCCTCCCTATGCTTATTCTTGTCCAATTAGGGTTTTTAACCAATCTTGTGCATACAATAAGTTCATTTGTGTCATTGGATGAACATTTAGGTCATTTTCGTCCTCCCTAGTCTTATTCTTGTCCAATTAGGGTTTTTAACCAATCTTGTGCATCCAATAAGTTCATTTGTGTCATTAGATGAACATTTAGGTCATTTTCGTCCTCCCTAGGCTTATTCTTGTCCAATTAGGGTTTTTAACCAATCATGTGCATCCAATAAGTTGATTTGTGTCATTGGATGAACATTTAGGTCATTTTCGTCCTCCCTAGGCATATTCTTGTCCAATTAGGGTTTTTAACCAATCTTGTGCATCCAATAGGTGTGTTTGTGTCATTGGATGATCAATTAGGTCATTTTCGTCCTCCCTAGGCTTATTCTTATCAAATTAGGGTTTTTAACCAATCTTGTGCATCCAATATGTTCATTTGTGTCATTGGATTAACATTTAGGTCATTTTCGTCCTCCCTAGGCATATTCTTGTCCAATTAGGGTTTTTAACCAATCTTGTGCATCCAATAGGTGTGTTTGTGGCAATGGATGATCAATTAGGTCATTTTCGTCCACCCTAGGCTTATTCTAGTCAAATTAGGGTTTTTAACCAATCTTGTGCATCCAATAGGTGTGTTTGTGTCATTGGATGATCAATTAGGACATTTTCGTCCTCCCTAGGCTTATTCTTGTCCAATTAGGGTTTTTAACCAATCTTGTGCATCCAATAGGTGTGTTTGTGTAATTGGATGATCAATTAAGTCATTTTCATCCTCCCTAGGCTTATTCTTGTCCAATTAGGGTTTTTAACCAATCTTGTGCATCCAATAGGTGTGTTTGTGTCATTGGATGATCAATTAGGTCATTTTCGTCCTCCCTAGGCATATTCTTGTCCAATTAGGGTTTTTAACCAATCTTGTGCATCCAATAGGTGTGTTTGTGGCAATGGTTGATCAATTAGGTCATTTTCGTCCTCCCTAGGCTTATTCTTGTCCAATTAGGTTTTTTAACAATTCTTGTGCATCCAATAGGTGTGTTTGTGTCATTGGATGATCAATTAGGCCATTTTTGTCCTCCCTAGGCTTATTCTTGTCCAATTAGGGTTTTTAACCAATCTTGTGCATCCAATAAGTTCATTTGTGTCATTGGATTAACATTTAGGTCATTTTCGTCCTCCCTAGGCTTATTCTTGTCCAATTAGGGTTTTTAACCAATCTTGTGCATCCAATATGTTTATTTGTGTCATTGGATGAACATTTAGGTCATTTTCGTCCTCCCTAGGCTTATTCTTGTCCAATTAGGGTTTTTATGCAATCTTGTGCATCCAATAGGTGTGTTTGTGTCATTGGACGAACATTTAGGTGATTTTCGTCCTCCCTAGGCTTATTCTTGTCCAATTAGGGTTTTTAACCAACCTTGTGCATCCAATAAGTTCATTTGTGTCATTGGAGGAACATTTAGGTCATTTTCGTCCTCCCTAGTCTTATTCTTGTCCAATTAGGGTTTTTATGCAATCTTGTGCATCCAGTAGGTGTGTTTGTGTCATTGGAGGAACATTTAGGTCATTTTCGTCCTCCCTAGTCTTATTCTTGTCCAATTAGGGATTTTATTCAATCTTGTGCATCCAATAGGTGTGTTTGTGTCATTGGACGAACATTTAGGTCATTTTCGTCCTCTCTAGGCTTATTCTTGTGCAATTACGGTTTTTAAGCAACCTTGTTCATCCAATAAGTTTATTTGTGTCATTGGTTGAACATTTAGGTCATTTTCGTACTCCCTAGGCTTATTCTTGTCCAATTAGGGTTTTTAACCAACCTTGTGCATCCAATAAGTTCATTTGTGTCATTGGAGGAACATTTAGGTCATTTTCGTCCTCCCTAGTCTTATTCTTGTCCAATTAGGGTTTTTATGCAATCTTGTGCATCCAATAGGTGTGTTTGTGTCATTGGACGAACATTTAGGTCATTTTCGTCCTCCTTAGGCTTATTCTTGTCCAATTAGGGTTTTTAATCAACCTTGTGCATCCAATAAGTTCATTTGTGTCATTGGATGAACATTTAGGTCATTTTCGTCCTCCCTAGGAGTATTCTTGTCCAATTAGGGTTTTTATGCAATCTTGTGCATCCAATAGGTGTGTTTGTTTCATTGGACGAACATTTAGGTCATTTTCGTCCTTCCTAGGCTTATTCTTGTCCAATTAGGGTTTTTAACCAACCTTGTGCATCAAATAAGTTCATTTGTGTCATTGGTTGAACATTTAGGTCATTTTCGTCCTCCCTAGGCTTATTCTTGTCCAATTAGGGTTTTTAACCAACCTTGTGCATCCAATAAGTTCATTTGTGTCATTGGAGGAACATTTAGGTCATTTTCGTCCTCCCTAGTCTTATTCTTGTCCAATTAGGGTTTTTAAGCAATCTTGTGCATCCAATAGGTGTGTTGGTGTCATTGGACGAACATTTAGGTCATTTTCTTCCTCCCTAGGCTTATTCTTGTAAAATTAGGGTTTTTAACCAACTTGTGCATCCAATAAGTTCATTTGTGTCATTGGAGGAACATTTAGGTCATTTTCGTCCTCCCTAGGCTTATTCTTGTCCAATTAGGGTTTTTAACCAATCTTGTGCATCCAATAAGTTCATTTGTGTCATTGGATGAACATTTAGGTCATTTTCGTCTTCCCTAGGCTTATTCTTGTCCAATTAGGGTTTTTAACCAATCTTGTGCATCCAATAGGAGTGTTTGTGTCATTGGATAAACATTTAGGTCATTTTCGTCCTCCCTAGGCTTATTCTTGTCCAATTAGGGTTTTTAACCAATCTTGTGCATCCAATAAGTTCATTTGTGTCATTGGATGAACATTTAGGTCATTTTCGTCATCCCTAGGCTTATTCTTGTCCAATTAGGGTTTTTAACCAATCTTGTGCATCCAATAAGTTCTTTGTGTCATTGGATGAACATTTAGGTCATTTTCGTCCTCCCTAGGCTTATTCTTGTCCAATTAGGGTTTTTAACCAACCTTATGCATCCAATAAGTTCATTTGTGTCATTGGATGAACATTTAGGTCATTTTCGTCCTCCCAACACTTATTCTAGTCCAATTAGGGTTTTTAACCAACCTTGTGCATCCAATAAGTTCATTTGTGTCATTGGAGGAACATTTAGGTCATTTTCGTCCTCCCTAGTCTTATTCTTGTCCAATTAGGGTTTTTATGCAATCTTGTGCATCCAATAGGTGTGTTTGTGTCATTGGACGAACATTTAGGTCATTTTGGTCCTCCCTAGGCTTATTCTTGTCCAATTAGGGTTTTTAACCAACCTTGTGCATCCAATAAGTTCATTTGTGTCATTGGATGAACATTTAGGTCATTTTCGTCATCCCTAGTCTTATTCTTGTCCTTTTAGGGTTTTAAGCAATCTGGTGCATCCAATATGTGTGTTTGTGTCATTGGATGAACATTTAGGTTATTTTCGTCCTCCCTAGGCTTGTTCTTGTCCAATTAGGGTTTTTAACCAATCTTGTGCATCCTGTAGGTGTGTTTGTGTAATTGGACGAACATTTAGGTCATTTTCGTCCACCCTAGGCTTATTCTTGTCCAATTAGGGTTTTTATGCAATCCTTTGCATCCAATAGGTGTGTTTGTGTCATTGGAGGAACATTTAGGTCATTTTCGTCCTCCCTAGTCTTATTCTTGTCGAATTAGGGTTTTTATACAATCTTGTGCATCCAATAGGTGTGTTTGTGTCATTGGATGAACATTTAGGTCATTTTCGTCCTCCCTAGGCTTATTCTTGTCCAATTAGGGTTTTTAACCAATCTTGTGCATCCAATAAGTTCATTTGTGTCATTGGATGAACATTTAGGTCATTTTCGTCCTCCTTAGGCTTATTCTTGTCCAATTAGGGTTTCTAACCAATCTTTTGCATCCAATAGGTGTATTTGTGTCATTGGATGAACATTTAGTTCATTTTCGTCCTCCCTAGTCTTATTCTTGTCCAATTAGGGTTTTAAGCAATCTTGTGCATCCAATAAGTTCATTTGTGTCATTGGATGAACATTTAGGTCATTTTCGTCCTCCCTAGGCTTATTCTTGTCCAATTAGGGTTTTCAACCAATCTTGTGCATCCAATAAGTTCATTTGTGTCATGGGATGATCATTTAGGTCATTTTCGTCCTCCCTAGGCTTATTCTTTTCCAATTAGGGTTTTCAACCAATCTTGTGCATCCAATAAGTTCATTTGTGTCATGGGATGAACATTTAGGTCATTTTCGTCCTCCCTAGGCTTATTCTTGTCCAATTAGGGTTTTTAACCAATCATGTGCATCTAAAAAGTTCATTTGTGTCATTGGACGAACATTTAGGTCATTTTCGTCCTCCCTAGGCTTATTCTTGTCCAATTAGGGTTTTTAACCAACCTTGTGCATCCAATAAGTTCATTTGTGTCATTGGTTGAACATTTAGGTCATTTTCGTCCTCCCTAGGCTTATTCTTGTCCAATTAGGGTTTTTAATCAATCTTGTGCATCCAATAAGTTCATTTGTGTCATTGGTTGAACATTTAGGTCATTTTCGTCCTCCCTAGGCTTATTCTTGTCCAATTAGGGTTTTTAACCAATCTTGTGCATCCAATAAGTTCATTTGTGTCATTGGATGATCATTTAGTTCATTTTCGTCCTCCCTAGTCTTATTCTTGTTCAATTAGGGTTTTTATGCAATCTTGTGCATCCATTAGGTGTTTTTGTGTCATTGGAGGAACATTTAGGTTATTTTCGTCCTCCCTAGTCTTATTCTTGTCCAATTATGGATTTTATGCAATCTTGTGCATCCAATAGGTGTCTTTGTGTCACTGGACGAACATTTAGGTCATTTTCGTCCTCCCCAGGCTTATTCATGTCCAATTAGGGTTTTTAACCAATCTTGTGCATCCAATAAGTTCATTTGTGTCATTGGTTAAACATTTAGGTCATTTTCGTCCTCCCTAGGCTTATTCTTGTCCAATTAGGGTTTTTAACCAATCTTGTGCATCCAATAAGTTCATTTGTGCCATTGCATGAACATTTAGGTCATTTTCGTCCTCCCCAGGCTTATTCTTGTCCAATTAGGGTTTTTAACCAATCTTGTGCATCCAATGAGTTCATTTGTGTCATTGGTTAAACATTTAGGTCATTTTCGTCCTCCGTAGGCTTATTCTTGTCCAATTAGGGTTTTTAACCAATCTTGTGCATCCAATAAGTTCATTTGTGCCATTGCATGAACATTTAGGTCATTTTTGTCCTCCCTAGACTTATTCTTGTCCAATTAGGGTTTTTAACCAATCTTGTGCATACAATAAGTTCATTTGTGTCATTGGATGAACATTTAGGTCATTTTCGTCCTCCCTAGGCTTATTCTTGTCCAATTAGGGTTTTTAACCAACCTTGTGCATCCAATAAGTTCATTTGTGTCATTGGAGGAACATTTAGGTCATTTTCGTCCTCCCTAGTCTTATTCTTGTCCAATTAGGGTTTTTATGCAATCTTGTGCATCCAGTAGGTATGTTTGTGTCATTGGACGAACATTTAGGTCATTTTCGTCCTCCCTAGGCTTATTCTTGTCCAATTAGGGTTTTTAACCAATCTTGTGCATCCAATAAGTTCATTTGTGTCATTGGATGAACATTTAGGTCATTTTCGTCCTCCCTATGCTTATTCTGGTCCAATTAGGGTTTTAAGCAATCTTGTGCATCCAATATGTGTGTTTGTGTCATTGGATGAACATTTAGGTCATTTTCGTCCTCCCTAGTCTTATTCTTGTCCAATTAGGGTTTTAACCAATCTTGTGCATCCAATAAGTTCATTTGTGTCATTGGATGATCATTTAGGTCATTTTCGTCCTCCTTAGTCTTATTCTTGTCCAATTAAGGTTTTTATGCAATCTTGTGCATCCATTAGGTGTGTTTGTGTCATTGGAGGAACATTTAGGTCATTTTCGTCCTCCCTAGTCTTATTCTTGTCCAATTAGGGATTTTATGCAATCTTGAGCATCCAATAGGTGTGTTTGTGTCACTGGACGAACATTTAGGTCATTTTCGTCCTCCCTAGGCTTATTCTTGTCTAATTAGGGTTTTTAACCAATCTTGTGCATCCAATAAGTTCATTTGTGTCATTGGATGAACATTTAAGTCATTTTCGTCCTCCCTAGGCTTATTCTTGTCCAATTAGGGTTTTCAACCAATTTTGTGCATCCAATATGTTCATTTGTGTCATGGGATGATCATTTAGGTCATTTTCGTCCTCCCTAGGCTTATTCTTTTCCAATTAGGGTTTTCAACCAATCTTGTCCATCCAATAAGTTCATTTTGTCATGGGATGAACATTTAGGTCATTTTCGTCCTCCCTAGGCTTATTCTTGTCCAATTAGGGTTTTTAACCAATCATGTGCATCCAAAAAGTTCATTTGTGTCATTGGACGAACATTTAGGTCATTTTTGTCCTCCCTAGGCTTATTCTTGTCCAATTAGGGTTTTTAACCAACCTTGTGCATCCAATAAGTTCATTTGTGTCATTGGTTGAACATTTAGGTCATTTTCGTCCTCCCTAGGCTTATTCTTGTCCAATTAGGGTTTTTAATCAATCTTGTGCATCCAATAAGTTCATTTGTGTCATTGGTTGAACATTTAGGTCATTTTCGTCTTCCCTAGGCTTATTCTTGTCCAATTAGGGTTTTTAACCAATCTTGTGCATCCAATAAGTTCATTTGTGTCATTGGATGATCATTTAGGTCATTTTCGTCCTCCCTAGTCTTATTCTTGTCCAATTAGGGTTTTTATGCAATCTTGTGCATCCATTAGGTGTTTTTGTGTCATTGGAGGAACATTTAGGTTATTTTCGTCCTCCCTAGTCTTATTCTTGTCCAATTAGGGATTTTATGCAATCTTGTGCATCCAATAGGTGTGTTTGTGTCACTGGACGAACATTTAGGTCTTTTTCGTCCTCCCCAGGCTTATTCTTGTCCAATTAGGGTTTTTAACCAATCTTGTGCATCCAATAAGTTCATTTGTGTCATTGGTTAAACATTTAGGTCATTTTCGTCCTCCCTAGGCTTATTCTTGTCCAATTAGGGTTTTTAACCAATCTTGTGCATCCAATAAGTTCATTTGTGCCATTGCATGAACATTTAGGTCATTTTTGTCCTCCCTAGGCTTATTCTTGTCCAATTAGGGTTTTTAACCAATCTTGTGCATACAATAAGTTCATTTGTGTCATTGGATGAACATTTAGGTCATTTTCATCCTCCCTAGTCTTATTCTTGTCCAATTAGGGTTTTTAACCAATCCTGTGCATCCAATAAGTTCATTTGTGTCATTGGATGAACATTTAGGTCATTTTCGTCCTCCCTAGGCTTATTGTTGTCCAAT
>JBBPBR010002206.1:0-12881 GCA_037974775.1 Cicer pinnatifidum | reverse complement strand
TTAGGGTTTTTAACCAATCTTGTGCATCCAATAGGTGTGTTTGTGCCATTGGATGATTAATTAGGTCATTTTCGTCCTCCCTAGGCTTATTCTTGTCCAATTAGGGTTTTTAACCAATCTTGTGCATCCAATAAGTTCATTTGTGTCATTGGATTTACATTTAGGTCATTTTCGTCCTCCCTAGGCATATTCTCGTCCAATTAGGGTTTTTAACCAATCTTGTGCATCCAATAAGTTTGTTTGTTTCATTGAATTAATATTTAGGCCATTTTCGTCCTCCCTAGGCTTATTCTTGTCCAACTAGGGTTTTTAACTAATCTTGTGCCTCCAATAGGTGTGTTTGTGTCATTGGATGATCAATTAGGTCATTTTCGTCCTCCCTATGCTTATTCTTGTCCAATTAGGGTTTTTAACCAATCTTGTGCATCCAATAGGTGTGTTTGTGTCATTGGATGATCAATTAGGTCATTTTTGTCTTCCCTAGGCTTATTCTTGTCCAATTATGGTTTTTAACCAATCTTGTGCATCCAATAGGTGTGTTTGTGTCATTGGATGATCAATTAGGTCATTTTCGTCCTCCCTAGGCTTATTCTTGTCCAATTAGGGTTTTTAACCAATCTTGTGCATCCAATAAGTTTGTTTGTGTCATTGAATTAATATTTAGGTCATTTTCGTCCTCCCTAGGCATATTCTTGTCCAATTAGGGTTTTTAACCAATCTTGTGCATCCAATAGGTGTGTTTGTGTCATTGGATGATTAATTAGGTCATTTTCGTTCTCCCTAGGCTTATTCTTGTCCAATTAGGGGTTTTAACCAATCTTGTGCATCCAATAAGTTCATTGGCGTCATTGGATGATCAATTAGGTCATTTTCGTACTCCCTAGGCTTATTTTTGTCCAACTAGGGTTTTTAACCAATCTTGTGCCTCCAATAGGTGTGTTTGTGTCATTGGATGATCAATTAGGTCATTTTCGTCCTCCCTAGGCTTATTCTTGTCCAATTAGGATTTTTAACCGATCTTGTGCATCCAATAAGTTGAGTTGTGTCATTGGATTAATATTTAGGTCATTTTCGTTCTCCCTAGGCTTATTCTTGTCCAATTAGGGTTTTTAACCAATCTTGTGCATCCAATAAGTTCATTTGTGTTATTGGATTAACATTTAGGTCATATTCGTCCTTCCTAGGCATATTCTTGTCCAATTAGGGTTTTTAACCAATCTTGTGCATCCAATAGGTGTGTTTGTGTAATTGGATGATCAATTAGGTCATTTTCGTCCTCCCTAGGCATATTCTTGTCTAGTTAGGGTTTTTAACCAATCTTGTGCATCCAATAGGTGTGTTTGTGTCATTGGATGATCAATTAGGTAATTTTCGTCCTCCCTAGGCTTATTCTTGTCCAATTAGGGTTTTTAACCAATCTTGTGCATCCAATAAGTTTGTTTGTGTCATTGAATTAATATTTAGGTCATTTTCGTCCTCCCTAAGCTTATTCTTGTCAAATTATGGTTTTTAACCAATCTTGTGCATCCAATAGGTGTGTTTGTGTCATTGGATGATCAATTAGGTCATTTTCGTCCTCCCTAGGCTTATTCTTGTCCAATTAGGGTTTTTAACCAATCTTGTGCATCCAATAAGTTCATTAGTGTCATTGGATGATCAATTAGGTCATTTTCGTCCTCCCTAGGCATGTTCTTGTCCAACTATAGTTTTTAACCAATCTTGTGCATCCAATAGGTGTGTTTGTGTCATTGGATGATCAATTAGGTCATTTTCGTCCTCCTTAGGCTTATTCTTGTCCAATTAGGGTTTTTAACCAATCTTGTGCATCCAATAACTGTGTTTGTGTCATTGAATTAATATTTAGGTCATTTTCGTCCTCCCTAGGCATATTCTTGTCCAATTAGGGTTTTTAACCAATCTTGTGCATCCAATAGGTGTGTTTGTGTCAT
This sequence comes from Cicer pinnatifidum, assembly GCA_037974775.1. Lineage (NCBI taxonomy): Eukaryota > Viridiplantae > Streptophyta > Magnoliopsida > Fabales > Fabaceae > Cicer > Cicer pinnatifidum. The sequence continues at coordinate 10,932 of JBBPBR010002206.1, read as the reverse complement.
TGGATGATCAATTAGGTCATTTTCGTCCTCCCTAGGCTTATTCTTGTCCAATTATGGTTTTTAACCAATCTTGTGCATCCAATAGGTGTGTTTGTGTCATTAGATGATCAATTAGGTCATTTTCGTCCACCCTAGGCATATTCTTGACGAATTAGGGTTTTTAACCAATCTTGTGCATCAAATAGGTGTGTTTGTGTCATTGGATGATCAATTAGGTCATTTTCGTCCTCCCTAGGCTTATTCTTGTCCAATTAGGGTTTTTAACCAATCTTGTGCATCCAATAGGTGTGTTTGTGTCATTGGATGATCAATTAGGTCATTTTCTTTTCCCTAGGCTTATTCTTGTCCAATTAGGGTTTTTAACCAATCTTGTGCATCCAATAAGTTCATTTGTGTCATTGGATTAACATTAAGGTCATTTTCGTCTTCCCTAAGCATATTCTTCTCCAATTAGGGTTTTTAACCAATCTTGTGCATCCAATAGGTGTGTTTGTGTCATTCGATGAACAATTAGGTCATTTTCGTCCTCCCTAGGCTTATTCTTGTCCAATTAGGGTTTTTATCCAATCTTGTGCATCCAATAAGTTCATTTGTGTCATTGGATTAACATTAAGGTCATTTTCGTCTTCCCTAAGCATATTCTTCTCCAATTAGGGTTTTTAACCAATCTTGTGCATCCAATAGGTGTGTTTGTGTCATTGGATGATCAATTAGGTCATTTTCGTCCTCCCTAGGCATATTCTTGTCCAGTTAGGGTTTTTAACCAATCTTGTGCATCCAATAGGTGTGTTTGTGTCATTGGATGATCAATTAGGTCATTTTCGTCCTCCCTAGGCTTATTCTTGTCCAATTAGTGTTTTTAACCAATCTTGTGCATCCAATAAGTTCATTAGTGTCATTGGATGATCAATTAGGTCATTTTCGTCCTCCCTAGGCATGTTCTTGTCCAACTAGGGTTTTTAACCAATCTTGTGCATCCAATAGGTGTGTTTGTGTCATTGGATGATCAATTAGGTCATTTTCGTCCTCCCTAGGCTTATTCTTGTCCAATTAGGGTTTTTAACCAATCTTGTGCATCCGATAAGTTTGTTTGTGTCATTGAATTAATATTTACGTCATGTTCGTCCTCCCTAGGCATATTCTTGTCCAATTAGGGTTTTTAACCAATCTTGTGCATCCAATAGGTGTGTTTGTGTCATTGGATGATCAATTAGGTCATTTTCGTCCTCCCTAGGCTTATTCTTGTCCAATTAGGGTTTTTAACCAATCTTATGCATCCAATAAGTTCATTGGTGTCATTGGATGATCAATTAGGTCATTTTTGTCCTCCCTAGGCATGTTCTTGTCCAACTAGGGTTTTTAACCAATCTTGTGCATCCAATAGGTGTGTTTGTGTCATTGGATGATCAATTAGGTCATTTTCGTCCTCCCTAGGCTTATTCTTGTCCAATTAGGGTTTTTAACCAATCTTGTGCATCCAATAAGTCCATTAGTGTCATTGGATGATCAATTAGGTCATTTTCGTCCTCCCTAGGCTTATTCTTGTCCAATTAGGGTTTTTAACCAATCTTGTGCATCCAATAAGTTCATTAGTGTCATTGGATGATCAATTAGGTCATTTTCGTCCTCCCTAGGCATGTTCTTGTCCAACTAGGGTTTTTAACCAATCTTGTGCATCTAATAGGTGTGTTTGTGTCATTGGATGATCAATTAGGTCGTTTTCGTCCTCCCTAGGCTTATTCTTGTCCAATTAGGGTTTTTAACCAATCTTGTGCATCCAATAGGTGTGTTTGTGTCATTGGATGATCAATTAGGTCATTTTCGTCCTCCCTAGGCTTATTCTTGTCCAATTAGGGTTTTTAACCAATCTTGTGCATCCAATAAGTTTGTTTGTGTCATTGAATTAATATTTAGGTCATTTTCGTCCTCCCTAAGCATATTCTTGTCCAATTAGGGTTTTTAACCAATCTTGTGCATCCAATAGGTGTGTTTGTGGCAATGGATGATCAATTAGGTCATTTTCGTCCTCCCTAGGCTTATTCTTGTCCAATTAGGGTTTTTAACCAATCTTGTGCATCCCATAGGTGTGTTTGTGTCATTGGATGATCAATTAGGTCATTTTCGTCCTCCCTATGCTTATTCTTGTCCAATTAGGGTTTTTAACCAATCTTGTGCATCCAATAGGTGTGTTTGTGTCATTGGATGATCAATTAGGTCATTTTTGTCTTCCCTAGGCTTATTCTTGTCCAATTATGGTTTTTAACCAATCTTGTGCATCCAATAGGTGTGTTTGTGTCATTGGATGATCAATTAGGTCATTTTCGTCCTCCCTAGGCTTATTCTTGTCCAATTAGGGTTTTTAACCAATCTTGTGCATCCAATAAGTTTGTTTGTGTCATTGAATTAATATTTAGGTCATTTTGGTCCTCCCTAGGCATATTCTAGTCCAATTAGGGTTTTTAACCAATCTTGTGCATTTAATAGGTGTGTTTGTGTCATTGGATGATCAATTAGGTCATTTTCGTCCTCCCTAGGCCTATTCTTGTCCAATTAGGGTTTTTAACCAATCTTGTGCATCCAATAGGTGTGTTTGTGTCATTGGATGATCAATTAGGTCATTTTCGTCCTCCATAGGCTTATTCTAGTCCAATTAGGGTTTTTAACCAATCTTGTGCATCCAATAAGTTTGTTTGTGTCATTGAATTAATATTTAGGTCATTTTGGTCCTCCCTAGGCATATTCTTTTCCAATTAGGGTTTTTAACCAATCTTGTGCATTCAATAGGTGTGTTTGTGTCATTGTATGATCAATTAGGTCATTTGCGTCCTCCCTAGGCATGTTCTTGTCCAACTAGGGTTTTTAACCAATCTTGTGCATCCAATAGGTGTGTTTGTGTCATTGGATGATCAATTAGGTCATTTTCGTCCTCCCTAGGCTTATTCTTGTCCAATTAGGGTTTTTAACCAATCTTGTGCATCCAATAGGTGTGTTTGTGTCATTGGATGATCAATTAGGTCATTTTCGTCCTCCCTAGGCTTATTTTAGTCCAATTAGGGTTTTTAACCAATCTTGTGCCTCAAATAAGTTTGTTTGTGTCATTGAATTAATATTTAGGTCATTTTCGTCCTCCCTAGGCATATTCTTGTCCAATTAGGGTTTTTAACCAATCTTGTGCATCCAATAGGTGTGTTTGTGTCATTGGATGATTAATTAGGTCATTTTCGTCCTCCCTAGGCTTATTCTTGTCCAATTAGGGGTTTTAACCAATCTTGTGCATCCAATAAGTTCATTGGCGTCATTGGATGATCAATTAGGTCATTTTCGTACTCCCTAGGCTTATTTTTGTCCAACTAGGGTTTTTAACCAATCTTGTGCCTCCAATAGGTGTGTTTGTGTCATTGGATGATCAATTAGGTCATTTTCGTCCTCCCTAGGCTTATTCTTGTCCAATTAGGATTTTTAACCAATCTTGTGCATCCAATAAGTTGAGTTGTGTCATTGGATTAATATTTAGGTCATTTTCGTTCTCCCTAGGCTTATTCTTGTCCAATTAGGGTTTTTAACCAATCTTGTGCATCCAATAAGTTCATTTGTGTTATTGGATTAACATTTAGGTCATATTCGTCCTTCCTAGGCATATTCTTGTCCAATTAGGGTTTTTAACCAATCTTGTGCATCCAATAGGTGTGTTTGTGTAATTGGATGATCAATTAGGTCATTTTCGTCCTCCCTAGGCATATTCTTGTCTAGTTAGGGTTTTTAACCAATCTTGTGCATCCAATAGGTGTGTTTGTGTCATTGGATGATCAATTAGGTAATTTTCGTCCTCCCTAGGCTTATTCTTGTCCAATTAGGGTTTTTAACCAATCTTGTGCATCCAATAAGTTTGTTTGTGTCATTGAATTAATATTTAGGTCATTTTCATCCTCCCTAGGCATATCCTTGTCCAATTAGGGTTTTTAACCAATCTTGTGCATCCAATAGATGTGTTTGTGTCATTGGATGATCAATTAGGTCATTTTCGTCCTCCCTAGGAATATTCTTGTCCAGTTAGGGTTTTTAACCAATCTTGTGCATCCAATAGGTGTGTTTGTGTCATTGGATGATCAATTAGATCATTTTCGTCTTCCCTAGGCTTATTCTTGTCCAATTAGGGTTTTTAACCAATCTTGTGCATCCAATAAGTTCATTAGTGTCATTGGATGATCAATTAGGTCATTTTCGTCCTCCCTAGGCCTATTCTTGTCCAATTAGGGTTTTTAACCAATCTTGTGCATCCAATAAGTTCATTAATGTCATTGGATGATCAATTAGGTCATTTTCGTCCTCCCTAGGCATGTTCTTGTCCAACTAGGGTTTTTAACCAATCTTGTGCATCCAATAGGTGTGTTTGTGTCATTGGATGATCAATTAGGTCATTTTCGTCCTCCCTAGGCATATTCTTGTCCAGTTAGGGTTTTTAACCAATCTTGTGCATCCAATAGGTGTGTTTGTGTCATTGGATGATCAATTAGGTCATTTTTGTCCTCCTTAGGCTTATTCTTGTCCAATTAGGGTTTTTAACCAATCTTGTGCATCCAATAGGTGTGTTTGTGTCATTGGATGATCAATTAGGTCATTTTCGTCCTCCCTAGGCTTATTCTTGTCCAATTAGGGTTTTTAACCAATCTTGTGCATCCAATAAGTTTGTTTGTGTCATTGAATTAATATTTAGGTCATTTTCGTCCTCCCTAGGCATATTCTTGTCCAATTAGGGTTTTTAACCAATCTTGTGCATCCAATAGGTGTGTTTGTGTCATTGGATGATTAATTATGTCATTTTCGTCCTCCCTAGGCTTATCCTTGTCCAATTAGGGTTTTTAACCAATCTTGTGCATCCAATAAGTTCATTAGTGTCATTGAATGATCAATTAGGTCATTTTCGTCCTCCCTAGGCAAGTTCCATTCCAACTAGGGTTTTTAACCAATCTTGTGCCTCCAATAGGTGTGTTTGTGTCATTGGATGATCAATTAGGTCATTTTCGTCCTCCCTAGGCTTATTCATGTCCAATTAGGGTTTTTAACCAATCTTGTGCATCCAATAAGTTTGTTTGTGTCATTGAATTAATATTTAGGTCATTTTCATCCTCCCTAGGCTTAATCTTGTCCAATTAGGGTTTTTAACCAATCTTGTGCATCCAATAAGTTCATTTGTGTCATTGGATTAACATTTAGGTCATTTTCGTCCTCCCTAGGCATATTCTTGTCCAATTAGGGTTTTTAACCAATCTTGTGCATCCAATAGGTGTGTTTGAGTCATTGGATGATCAATTAGGTCATTTTCGTCCTCCGTAAGCATATTCTTGTCCAATTAAGGTTTTTAACGAATCTTGTGCATCCCATTGGTGTGTTTGTGTCATTGGATGATCAATTAGGTCATTTTCGTCCTCCCTAGGCTTATTCTTGTCCAATTAGGGTTTTTAACCAATCTTGTGCATCCAATAAGTTGAGTTGTGTCATTGGATTAACATTTAGGTCATTTTCGTTCTCCCTAGGCTTATTCTTGTCCAATTAGGGTTTTTAACCAATTTTGTGCATCCAATAAGTTCATTTGTGTTATTGGATTGACATTTAGGTCATATTCGTCCTCCCTAGGCATATTCTTGTCCAATTAGGGTTTTAACCAATCTTGTGCATCCAATAGGTGTGTTTGTGTCATTGGATGATCAATTAGGTCATTTTCGTCCTCCCTAGGCATATTCTTGTCCAGTTAGGGTTTTTAACCAATCTTGTGCATCCAATAGATGTGTTTGTGTCATTGGATGATCAATTAGGTCATTTTCGTCCTCCGTAGGATTATTCTTGTCCAATTAGGGTTTTTAACCAATCTTGTGCATCCAATAAGTTCATTATTGTCATTGGATGATCAATTAGGTCATTTTCGACCTCCCTAGGCATGTTCTTGTCCAACTAGGGTTTTTAACCAATCTTGTGCATCCAATAGGTGTGTTTGTGTCATTGGATGATCAATTAGGTCTTTTTCGTCCTCCCTAGGCTTATTCTTGTCCAATTAGGGTTTTTAACCAATCATGTGCATCCAATAAGTTCATTTGTGTCATTGGATTAACATTTAGGTCATTTTCGTCCTCCCTAGGCTTATTCTTGTCCAACTAGGGTTTTTAACCAATCTTGTGCCTCCAATAGGTGTGTTTGTGTCATTGGATGATCAATTAGGTCATTTTCGTCCCCCCTAGGCTTATTCTTGTCCAATTAGGGTTTTTAACCAATCTTGTGCATCCAATAAGTTTAGTTGTGTCATTAGATTAACATTTAGGTCATTTTCGTTCTCCCTAGGCTTATTCTTGTCCAATTAGGGTTTTTAACCAATTTTGTGCATCCAATAAGTTCATTTGTGTTATTGGATTAACATTTAGGTCATATTCGTCCTCCCTAGGCATATTCTTGTCCAATTAGGGTTTTAACCAATCTTGTGCATCCAATAGGTGTGTTTGTGTCATTGAATGATCAATTAGGTCATTTTCGTCCTCCCTAGGCATATTCTTGTCTAGTTAGGGTTTTTAACCAATCTTGTGCATCCAATAGGTGTGTTTGTGTCATTGGATGATCAATTAGGTCATTTTCGTCCTTCGTAGGCTTATTCTTGTCAAATTAGGGTTTTTAACCAATCTTGTGCATCCAATAAGTTCATTAGTGTCATTGGATGATCAATTAGGTCATTTTCGTCCTCCCTAGGCATGTTCTTGTCCAACTAGGGTTTTTAACCAATCTTGTGCATCCAATAGGTGTGTTTGTGTCATTGGATGATCAATTAGGTCATTTTCGTCCTCCCTAGGCATATTCTTGTCCAGTTAGGGTTTTTAACCAATCTTGTGCATCCAATAGGTGTGTTTGTGTCATTGGATGATCAATTAGGTCATTTTCGTCCTTCCTAGGCTTATTCTTGTCCAATTAGGGTTTTTAAGCAATCTTGATCATCCAATAAGTTCATTTGTGTCATTGGATTAACATTTAGGTCATTTTCGTCCTCCGTAGGCATATTCTTGTCCAATTAGGGTTTTTAACCAATCTTGTGCATCCAATAGGTGTGTTTGTGTCATTGGATGATCAATTAGGTCATTTTCGTCCTCCCTAGGCTTATTCTTGTCCAATTAGGGTTTTTAACCAATCTTGTGCATCCAATAAGTTTGTTTGTGTCATTGAATTAATATTTAGGTCATTTTCGTCCTCCCTAGGCATATTCTTGCCCGATTAGGGTTTTTAACCAATCTTGTGCATCCAATAGGTGTGTTTGTGTCATTGGATGATCAATTAGGTTATTTTCGTCCTCCCTAGGCTTATTCTTGTCCAATTAGGGTTTTTAACCAATCTTGTGCATCCGATATGTTGAGTTGTGTCATTGGATTAACATTTAGGTCATTTTCGTTCTCCCTAGGCTTATTCTTGTCCAATTAGGGTTTTTAACCAATCTTGTGCATCCAATAAGTTCATTAGTGTCATTGGATGATCAATTAGGTCATTTTCGTCCTCCCTAGGCATGTTCTTGTCCAACTAGGGTTTTTAACCAATCTTGTGCATCCAATAGGTGTGTTTTTGTCATTGGATGATCAATTAGGTCATTTTCGTCCTCCCTAGGCTTATTCTTGTCCAATTAGGGTTTTTAACCAATCTTGTGCATCCAATAAGTTCATTAGTGTCATTGGATGATCAATTAGGTCATTTTCGTCCTCCCTAAGCATGTTCTTGTCCAACTAGGGTTTTTAACCAATCTTGTGCATCCAATAGGTGTGTTTGTGTCATTGGATGATCAATTAGGTCATTTTCGTCCTCCCTAGGCATATTCTTGTCCAGTTAGGGTTTTTAACCAATCTTGTGCATCCAATAGGTGTGTTTGTGTCATTGGATGATCCATTAGGTCATTTTCGTCCTCCCTAGGCTTATCCTTGTCCAATTAGGGTTTTTAACCAATCTTGTGCATCCAATAAGTTGAGTTGTGTCATTGGATTAACATTTAGGTCATTTTCGTTCTCCCTAGGCTTATTCTTGTCCAATTAGGGTTTTTAACAATCTTGTGCATCCAATAAGTTCATTTGTGTTATTGGATTAACATTTAGGTCATATTCGTCTTCCTTAGGCATATTCTTGTCCAATTAGGGTTTTTAACCAATCTTGTGCATCCAATAGGTGTGTTTGTGTCATTGGATGATCAATTAGGTCATTTTCGTCCTCCCTAGGCATATTCTTGTCCAGTTAGGGTTTTTAACCAATCTTGTGCATCCAATAGGTGTGTTTGTGTCATTGGATGATCAATTAGGTAATTTTCGTCCTCCCTAGGCTTATTCTTGTCCAATTAGGGTTTTTAACCAATCTTGTGCATCAAATAAGTTCATTAGTGTCATTGGATGATCAATTAGGTCATTTTCGTCCTCCCTAGGCATGTTCTTGTCCAACTAGGGTTTTTAACCAATCTTGTGCATCCAATAGGTGTGTTTGTGTCATTGGATGATCAATTAGGTAATTTTCGTCGTCCCTAGGCTTATTCTTGTCCAATTAGGGTTTTAACCAATCTTGTGCATCAAATAAGTTCATTAGTGTCATTGGATGATCAATTAGGTCATTTTCGTCCTCCCTAGGCATGTTCTTGTCCAACTAGGGTTTTTAACCAATCTTGTGCATCCAATAGGTGTGTTTGTGTCATTGGATGATCAATTAGGTCATTTTCGTCCTCCCTAGGCTTATTCTTGTCCAATTAGGGTTTTTAACCAATCTTGTGCATCCAATAAGTTGAGTTGTGTCATTGGATTAACATTTAGGTCATTTTTGTTCTCCCTAACCATATTCTTATCCAATTAGGGTTTTTAACCAATCTTGTGCATCCAATAGGTGTGTTTTTGTCATTGAATGATCAATTAGGTCATTTTCGTCCTCCCTAGGCTTATTCTTGTCCAATTAGGGTTTTTAACCAATCTTGTGCATCCAATAAGTTGAGTTGTGTCATTGGATTAACATTTAGGTCATTTTCGTTCTCCCAAGGCTTATTCTTGTCCAATTAGGGTTTTTAACCAATCTTGTGCATCCAATAAGTTCATTTGAGTTATTGGACTAAGATTTAGGTCATATTCGTCCTCCCTAGGCATATTCTTGTCCAATTAGGGTTTTTAACCAATCTTGTGCATCCAATAGGTGTGTTTGTGTCATTGGATGATCAATTAGGTCATTTTCGTCCTCCCTAGGCATATTCTTGTCCAGTTAGGGTTTTTAACCAATCTTGTGCATCCAATAGGTGTGTTTGTGTCATTGGATGATCAATTAGGTCATTTTCGTCCTCCCTAGGCATATTCTTGTCCAATTAGGGTTTTTAACCAATCTTGTGCATCCAATAGGTGTGTTTGTGTCATTGGATGATCAATTAGGTCATTTTCGTCCTCCCTAGGCTTATTCTTGTCCAATTAGGGTCTTTAACCAATCTTCTGCATCCGATAAGTTTGTTTGTATCATTGAATTAATATTTAGGTCATTTTTGTCCTCCCTAGGCATATTCTTGCCCAATTAGGGTTTTTAACCAATCTTGTGCATCCAATAGGTGTGTTTGTGTCATTGGATGATCAATTAGGTCATTTTCGTCCTCCCTAGGCTTATTCTTGTTCAATTAGGGTTTTTAACCAATCTTGTGCATCCAATAGGTGTGTTTGTGTCATTGGATGATCAATTAGGTCATTTTCGTCCTTCCTAGGCTTATTCTTGTCCAATTAGGGTTTTTAACCAATCTTGTGCATCCAATAAATTGAGTTGTGTCATTGGATTAACATTTAGGTCATTTTCATTCTTGCTAGGCTTATTCTTGTCCAACTAGGGTTTTTAACCAATCTTGTGCATCCAATAAGTTCATTTGTGTTATTGGATTAACATTTAGGTCATATTGGTCCTCCCTAGGCATATTCTTGTCCAATTAGGGTTTTTAACCAATCTTGTGCATCCAATAGGTGTGTTTGTGTCATTGGATGATCAATTAGGTCATTTTCGTCCTCCCTAGGCATATTCTTGTCCAGTTAGGGTTTTTAACCAATCTTGTGCATCCAATAGGTGTGTTTGTGTCATTGGATGATCAATTAGGTAATTTTCGTCCTCCCTAGGCTTATTCTTGTCCAATTAGGGTTTTTAACCAATCTTGTGCATCCAATAAGTTCATTAGTGTCATTGGATGATCAATTAGGTCATTTTCGTCCTCCCTAGGCATGTTCTTGTTCAACTAGGGTTTTTAACCAATCTTGTGCATCCAATAGGTGTGTTTGTGTCATTGGATGATCAATTAGGTCATTTTCGTCCTCCCTAGGCATATTCTTGTCCAGTTAGGGTTTTTAACCAATCTTGTGCATCCAATAGGTGTGTTTGTGTCATTGGATGATCAATTAGGTCATTTTCGTCTTCCCTAGGCTTATTCTTGTCCAATTATGGTTTTTAACCAATCTTGTGCATCCAATAAGTTCATTAGTGTCATTGGATGATCAATTAGGTCATTTTCGTCCTCCCTAGGCTTATTCTTGTCCAATTAGGGTTTTTAACCAATCTTGTGCATCCAATAAGTTCATTAGTGTCATTGGATGATCAATTAGGTCATTTTCGTCCTCCCTAGGCATGTTCTTGTTCAACTAGGGTTTTTAACCAATCTTGTGCATCGAATAGGTGTGTTTGTGTCATTGGATGATCAATTAGGTCATTTTCGTCCTCCCTAGTCATATTCTTGTCCAGTTAGGGTTTTTAACCAATCTTGTGCATCCAATAGGTGTGTTTGTGCCATTGGATGATTAATTAGGTCATTTTCGTCCTCCCTAGGCTTATTCTTGTCCAATTAGGGTTTTTAACCAATCTTGTGCATCCAATAAGTTCATTAGTGTCATTGGATGATCAATTAGGTCATTTTCGTCCTCCCTAGGC
>JBBPBR010002205.1:0-11578 GCA_037974775.1 Cicer pinnatifidum | reverse complement strand
ACGAAAATGACCTAAATGTTCATCGAATGACACAAATGAACTTATTGGATGCACAAGATTGGTTAAAAACCCTAATTGGACAAGAATAAGCCTAGGGAGGACGAAAATGACCTAAAATTTCGTCCAATGACACAAACACACCTATTGGATGCACAAGATTGCATAAAAACCCTAATTGGACAAGAATAAGAATAGGGAGGACGAAAATGACCTAAATGATCCTCCAATGACACAAACACACCTATTGGATGCACAAGATTGCATAAAAACCCTAATTGGACAAGAATAAGACTAGGGAGGACGAAAATGACCTAAATGTTCATCCAATGACACAAATGAACTTATTGGATGCACAAGATTGGTTAAAAACCCTAATTGGACAAGAATAAGCCTAGGGAGGACGAAAATGACCTAAATGTTCGTCCAATGACACAAACACACCTATTGGATGCACAAGATTGCATAAAAACCCTAATTGGACAAGAATAAGACTAGGGGGACGAAAATGACCTAAATGTTCAACCAAGGACACAAATGAACTTATTGGATGCACAAGATTGGTTAAAAACCCTAATTGGACAAGAATAAGCATAGGGAGGACAAAAATGACCTAAACGTTCATCCAATGACACAAACCCACATATTGGATGCAAAAGATTGCTTAAAACCCTAATTGGACAAGAATAAGACTAGGGAGGACGAAAATGACCTAAATGTTCATCCAATGACACAAATGAACTTATTGAATGCACAAGATTGGTTAAAAACCCTAATCGGACAAGAATAAGCCTAGGGAGGACAAAAATGACCTAAATGTTCTTCGAATGACACAAACACACCTATTGGATGCACAAGATTGCATAAAAACCCTAATTGGACAAGAATAAGACTAGGGAGGACGAAAATGACCTAAATGTTCCTCCAATGACACAAACACACCTATTGGATGCACAAGATTGCATAAAAACCCTAATTGGACAAGAATAAGACTAGGGAGGACGAAAATGACCTAAATGTTCATCCAATGACACAAATGAACTTATTGAATGCACAAGATTGGTCAAAAACCCTAATCGGACAAGAATAAGCCTAGGGAGGATAAAAATGACCTAAATGTTCTTCCAATGACACAAACACACCTATTGGATGCACAAGATTGCATAAACACCCTAATTGAACAAGAATAAGACTAGGGAGGACGAAAATGACCTAAATGTTCCTCCAATGACACAAACACACCTATTGGATGCACAAGATTGCATAAAAACCCTAATTGGACAAGAATAAGACTAGGGAGGACGAAAATGACCTAAATGTTCATCCAATGACACAAATGAACTTATTGAATGCACAAGATTGGTTAAAAACCATAATCGGACAAGAATAAGCCTAGGGAGGTTGAAAATGGCTTAAATGTTCGTCCAATGACACAAACACACCTATTGGATGCACAAGATTGCATAAAAACCCTAATTGGACAAGAATAAGACTCGGGAGGACAAAAATGACCTAAATGTTCATCCAATGACACAAATGAACTTATTGGATGCACAAGATTGGTTAAAAACCCTAATTGGACAAGAATAAGCCTAGGGAGGACGAAAATGACCTAAATGTTCGTCCAATGACACAAACACACCTATTGGATGCACAAGATTGCATAAAAACCCTAATTGGACAAGAATAAGACTAGGGAGGACGAAAATGACCTAAATGTTCATCCAATAACACAAATGAACTTATTGGATGCACAAGATTGGTTAAAAACCCTAATTGGACAAGAATAAGCATAGGGAGGACTAAAATGACCTAAATGTTCATCCAATGACACAAACCCACATATTGGATGCACAAGATTTCTTAAAACCCTTATTGGACAAGAATAAGACTAGGGAGGACGAAAATGACCTAAATGTTCATCCAATGACACAAATGAACTTATTGAATGCACAACATTGGTTAAAAACCCTAATCGGACAAGAATAAGCCTAGGGAGGACGAAAATGACCTATATGTTCGTCCAATGACACAAACACACCTATTGGATGCACAAGATTGCATAAAAACCCCAATTGGACAAGAATAAGACTAGGGAGGACGAAAATGACCTAAATGTTCCTCCAATGACACAAACACACCTATTGGATGCACAAGATTGCATAAAAACCCTAATTGGACAAGAATAAGACTAGGGAGGACGAAAATGACCTAAATGTTCATCCAATGACACAAATAAACTTATTAGATGCACAAGATTGGTTAAAAACCCTAATTGGACAAGAATAAGCCTAGGGAGGACGAAAATGACCTAAATGTTCGTCCAATGACACAAACACACCTATTGGATGCACAAGATTGCATAAAAACCCTAATTGGACAAGAATAAGACTAGGGAGGACGAAAATGACCTAAATGTTCCTCCAATGACACAAACACACCTATTGGATGCACAAGATTGCATAAAAACCCTAATTGGACAAGAATAAGACTAGGGAGGACGAAAATGACCTAAATGTTCATCCAATGACACAAATGAACTTATTGGAAGCACAAGATTGGTTAAAAACCCTAATTGGACAAAAATAAGCCTAGGGAGGACGAAAATGACCTAAATAATCATCCAATGACACAAATGAACTTATTGGATGCACAAGATTGGTTAAAAACCCTAATTGGACAAGAATAAGCCTAGGGAGGACGAAAATGACCTAAATGTTCGTCCAATGACACAAACACACCTATTGGATGCACAAGATTGCATAAAAACCCTAATTGGACAAGAATAAGCCTAGGGAGGACGAAAATGACCTAAATGTTCATCCAATGACACAAATGAATTTATTGAATGCACAAGATTGGTTAAAAACCCTAATCGGACAAGAATAAGCCTAGGGAGGACGAAAATGACCTAAATGTTCGTCCAATGACACAAACACACCTATTGGTAGCACAAGATTGCATAAAAACCCTAATTGGACAAGAATAAGACTAGGGAGGACTAAAATGACCTAAATGTTCCTCCAATGACACAAACACACCTATTGGATGCACAAGATTGCATAAAAACCCTAATTGGACAAGAATAAGACTAGGGAGGACGAAAATGACCTAAATGTTCATCCAATGACACAAATGAACTTATTGGATGCACAAGATTGGATAAAAACCCTAATTGGACAAGAATAAGCCTAGGGATGACGAAAATGACCTAAATGTTCGTCCAATGAGGCAAACACACCTATTGGATGCACAAGATTGCATAAAAACCCTAATTGGACAAGAATAAGACTAGGGAGGACGAAAATGACCTAAATGTTCCTCCAATGACACAAACACACCTATTGGATGCACAAGATTGCATAAAAACCCTAATTGGACAAGAATAAGACTAGGGAGGACGAAAATGACCTAAATGTTCATCCAATGACACAGATGAATTTATTGGATGCACAAGATTGGTTAAAAACCCTAATTGGACAAGAATAAGCCTAGGGAGGACGAAAATGACCTAAATGTTCATCCAATGACACAAATGAACTTATTGGATGCACAAGATTGGTTGAAAACCCTAATTGGACAAGAATAAGCCTAGGGAAACAAAAATGACCTAAATGTTCATCCAATGACACAAATGAACTTATTGGATGCACAAGATTGGTTAAAAATCCTAATTGGACAAGAATAAGCCTAGGGAGGACGAAAATGACCTAAATGTTCATCCAATGACACAAATGAACTTATTGGATGCACAAGATTGGTTAAAAACCCTAATTGGACAAGAATAAGCCTAGGGAGGACGAAAATGACCTAAATGTTCGTCCAATGACACAAACACACCTATTGGATGCACAAGATTGTATAAAAACCCTAATTGGACAAGAATAAGACTAGGGAGGACGAAAATGACCTAAATGTTCCTCCAATGACACAAACACACATATTGGATGCACAAGATTGCTTAAAACCCTAATTGGACAAGAATAAGACTAGGGATGACGAAAATGACCTAAATGTTCATCCAATGACACAAATGAACTTATTGGATGCACAAGATTGGTTAAAAACCCTACTTGGACAAGGATAAGCCTAGGGAGGACGAAAATGACCTAAATGTTCGTCCAATGACACAAACACACCTATTGGATGCACAACATTGCATAAAAACCCTAATTCGACAAGAATAAGACTAGGGAGGACGAAAATGACCTAAATGTTCCTCCAATGACACAAACACACCTATTGGATGCACAAGATTGCATAAAAACCCTAATTGGACAAGAATAAGACTAGGGAGGACGAAAATGACCTAAATGTTCCTCCAATGACACAAACACACATATTGGATGCACAAGATTGCTTAAAACCCTAATTGGACAAGAATAAGACTAGGGATGTCGAAAATGACCTAAATGTTCATCCAATGACACAAATGAACTTATTGGATGCACAAGATTGGTTAAAAACCCTACTTGGACAAGGATAAGCCTAGGGAGGATGAAAATGACCTAAATGTTCGTCCAATGACACAAACACACCTATTGGATGCACAAGATTGCATAAAAACCCTAATTGGACAAGAATAAGACTAGGGAGGACGAAAATGACCTAAATGTTCCTCCAATGACACAAACACACCTATTGGATGCACAAGATTGCATAAAAACCCTAATTGGACAAGAATAAGACTAGGGAGGACGAAAATGACCTAAATGTTCCTCCAATGACAGAAACACACCTTTTGGATGCACAACATTGCATAAAAACCCTAATTCGACAAGAATAAGACTAGGGAGGACGAAAATGACCTCAATGTTCCTCCAATGACACAAACACACCTATTGGATGCACAAGATTGCATAAAAACCCTAATTGGACAAGAATAAGACTAGGGAGGACGAAAATGACCTAAATGTTCCTCCAATGACACAAACACACCTATTGGATGCACAAGATTGCATAAAAACCCTAACTGGACAAGAATAAGCCTAGGGAGGACGAAAATGACCTAAATGTTCATCCAATGACACAAATGAACTTATTGGATGCACAAGATTGGTTAAAAACCCTAATTGGACAAGAATAAGCCTAGGGAGGACGAAAATGACCTAAATGTTCGTCCAATGACACAAACACACCTATTGGATCCACAAGATTGCATAAAAACCCTAATTGGACCAGAATAAGATTAGGGAGGACGAAAATGACCTAAATGTTCCTCCAATGACACAAATGAACTTATTGGATGCACAAGGTTGGTTAAAAACCCTAATTGGACAAGAATAAGCCTAGGGAGGACGAAAATGACCTAAATGTTCAACCAATGACACAAATGAACTTATTGGATGCACAAGGTTGGTTAAAAATCCTAATTGGACAAGAATAAGCCTAGGGAGGACGAAAATGACCTAAATGTTCGTCCAATGACACAAACACACCTATTGGATGCACAAGATTGCTTAAAACCCTAATTGGACAAGAATAAGACTAGGGAGGACGAAAATGACCTAAATGTTCATCCAATGACACAAATGAACTTACTAGATGCACAAGATTGGTTAAAAACCCTAATTGGACAAGAATAAGCCTAGGGAGGACGAAAATGACCTAAATGTTCGTCCAATGACACAAACACACCTATTGGATGCACAAGATTGCATAAAAACCCTAATTGGACAAGAATAAGACTAGGGAGGACGAAAATGACCTAAATGTTCCTCCAATGACACAAACACACCTATTGGATGCACAAGATTGCATAAAAACCCTAATTGGACAAGAATAAGACTAGGGAGGACGAAAATGACCTAAATGTTCATCCAATGATACAAAAGAACTTATTGGATGCACAAGATTGGTTAAAAACCCTAATTGGACAAGAATAAGCATAGGGAGGACGAAAATGACCTAAACGTTCATCCAATGACACAAACCCACATATTGGATGCACAAGATTGCTTAAAACCCTAAATTGGACAAGAATAAGACTAGGGAGGAAGAAAATGACCTAAAAGTTCATCCAATGACACAAATGAACTTATTGGATGCACAAGATTGGTTAAAAACCCTAATTGGACAAGAATAAGCCTAGGGAGGACGAAAATGACCTAAATGTTCGTCCAATGACACAAACACACCTATTGGATGCACAAGATTGCATAAAAACCCTAATTGGACAAGAATAAGACTAGGGAGGACGAAAATGACCTAAATGTTCCTCCAATGACACAAACACACCTATTGGATGCACAAGATTGAATAAAAACCCTAATTGGACAAGAATAAGACTAGGGAGGACGAAAATGACCTAAATGTTCCTCCAATGACACAAACACACCTATTGGATGCACAAGATTGCATAAAAACCCTAATTGGACAAGAATAAGACTAGGGAGGACGAAAATGACCTAAATGTTCATCCAATGACACAAATGAACTTTTTGGATGCACAACATTGGTTAAAAACCCTAATTGGACAAGAATAAGCCTAGGGAGGACGAAAATGACCTAAATGTTCATCCAATGACACAAACACACCTATTGGATGCACAAGATTGGTCAAAAACCCTAATTGGACAAGAATAAGCCTAGGGAGGACGAAAATGACCTAAATGTTCATCCAATGACACAAATGTACTTATTGGATGCAAAAGATTGGTTAAAAACCCTAATTGGACAAGAATAAGCCTAGGGACGACGAAAATGACCTAAATGTTCATCCAATGACACAAATGAACTTATTGGATGCAAAAGATTGGTTTAAAACCCTAATTGGACAAGAATAAGCCTAGGGAGGACGAAAATGACCTAAATGTTCATCCAATGACACAAATGAACTTATTGGATGCACAAGATTGGTTAAAAACCCTAATTGGACAAGAATAAGCCTAGGGAGGACGAAAATGACCTAAATGTTCGTCCAATGACACAAACACACCTATTGGATGCACAAGATTGCATAAAAATCCTAATTGGACAAGAATAAGACTAGGGAGGACGAAAATGACCTAAATGTTCATCCAATGACACAAATGAACTTATTGGATGCACAAGATTGCATAAAAACCCTAATTGGACAAGAATAAGACTAGGGAGGACGAAAATGACCTAAATGTTCATCTAATGACACAAATGAACTTATTGGATGCACAAGATTGGTTGAAAACCCTAATTGGACAAGAATAAGCCTAGGGAGGACGAATATGACCTAAATGTTCATCCAATGACACAAATGAACTTATTGAATGCACAACATTGGTTAAAAACCCTAATCGGACAAGAATAAGCCTAGGGAGGACGAAAATGACCTAAATGTTCGTCCAATGACACAAACACACCTATTGGATGCACAAGATTGCATAAAAACCCTAATTGGACAAGAATAAGACTAAGGAGGACGAAAATGACCTAAATGTTCATCCAATGACACAAATGAACTTATTGGATGCACAAGATTGGTTAAAAACCCTAATTGGACAAGAATAAGCCTAGGGAGGACGAAAATGACCTAAATGTTCGTCCAATGACACAAACACACCTATTGGATGCACAAGATTGCATAAAAACCCTAATTGGACAATAATAAGACTAGGGAGGACGATAATGGCCTAAATGTTCATCCAATGACACAAATGAACTTATTGGATGCACAAGATTGGTTAAAAACCCTAATTGGACAAGAATAAGCATAGGGAGGACGAAAATGACCTAAACGTTCATCCAATGACGCAAACCCACATATTGGATGCACGAGATTGCTTAAAACCCTAATTGGACAAGAATAAGACTAGGGAGGACGAAAATGACCTAAATATTCATCCAATGACACAAATGAACTTATTGAATGCACAAGATTGGTTAAAAACCCTAATCGGACAAGAATAAGCCTAGGGAGGATGAAAATGACCTAAATGTTCTTCCAATGACACAAACACACCTATTGGATGCACAAGATTGCATAAAACCCTAATTGGACAAGAATAAGACTAGGGAGGACGAAAATGACCTAAATGTTCCTCCAATGACACAAACACACCTATTGGATGCACAAGATTGGTTAATAACCCTAATTGGACAAGAATAAGCCTAGGGAGGACGAATATGACCTAAACGTTCGTCCAATGACACAAACACACCTATTGGATGCACAAGATTGCATAAAAACCCTAATTGGACAAGAATAAGACTAGGGAGGACGAAAATGACCTAAATGTTCCTCCAATGACACAAACACACCTATTGGATGCACAAGATTGCATAAAAACCCTAATTGAACAAGAATAAGACTAGGGAGGACGAAAATGACCTAAATGTTCATCCAATGACACAAATGAACTTATTGTATGCACAAGATTGGTTAAAAACCCTAATTGGACAAGAATAAGCATAGAGAGGACGAAAATGACCTAAATGTTCATCCAATGAAACAAACACACATATTCGATGCACAAGATTGCTTAAAATCCTAATTGGACAAGAATAAGACTAGGGAGGACGAAAATGACCTAAATGTTCATCCAATGACACAAATGAACTTATTGGATGCACAAGATTGGTTAAAAACCCTAATTGGACAAGAATAAGCCTAGGGAGGACTTAAATGACCTAAATGTTCATCCAATGACACAAATGAACTTATTGGATGCACAAGATTGGTTAAAAACCCTAATTGGACAAGAATAAGCCTAGGGAGGACGAAAATGACCTAAATGTTCGTCCAATGACACAAACACACCTATTGGATGCACAAGATTGCATAAAAACCCTAATTGGACAAGAATAAGACTAGGGAGGACGAAAATGACCTAAATGTTCCTCCAATGACACAAACACACCTATTGGATGCACAAGATTGCATAAAAACCCTAATTGGACAAGAATAAGACTAGGGAGGACGTAAATGACCTAAACGTTCCACCAATGACACAAATGAACTTATTGGATGCACAAGGTTGGTTAAAAACCCTAATTGGACAAGAATAAGACTAGGGAGGACGAAAATGACCTAAATGTTCATCCAATGACACAAATGAACTTATTGGATGCACAAGATTGGTTAAAAACCCTAATTGGACAAGAATAAGCCTAGGGAGGACGAAAATGACCTAAATGTTCGTCCAATGACACAAACACACCTATTGGATGCACAAGATTGCATAAAAACCCTAATTGGACAAGAATAAGACTAGGAAGGACGAAAATGACCTAAATGTTCGTCCAATGACACAAATGAACTTATTGGATGCACAAGATTGGTTAAAAACCCTAATTGGACAAGAATAAGCATAGAGAGGACGAAAATGACCTAAACGTTCATCCAATGACACAAACCCACATATTGGATGCACAAGATTGCTTAAAACCCTAATTGGACAAGAATAAGACTAGGGAGGACGAAAATGACCTAAATGTTCATCCAATGACACAAATGAACTTATTGGATGCACAAGATTGGTTAAAAACCCTAATTGGACAAGAATAAGCCTAGGGAGGACGAAAATGACCTAAATGTTCGTCCAATGACACAAACACACCTATTGGATGCACAAGATTGCATAAAAACCCTAATTGGACAAGAATAAGACTAGGGATGACGAAAATGACCTAAATGTCCATCCAATGACACAAATGAACTTATTGGATGCACAAGATTGGTTAAAAACCCTAATTGGACAAGAATAAGCCTAGGGAGGACGAAAATGACCTAAATGTTCGTCCAATGACACAAACACACCTATTGGATGCACAAGATTGCATAAAAACCCTAATTGGACAAGAATAAGACTAGGGAGGACGAAAATGACCTAAATGCTCATCCAATGACACAAATGAACTTATTGAATGCACAAGATTGGTTAAAAACCCTAATCGGACAAGAATAAGCCTAGGGAGGACGAAAATGACCTAAATGTTCGTCCAATGATACAAACACACCTATTGGATGCACAAGATTGCATAAAAACCTTAATTGGACAAGTATAAGACTAGGGAGGACGAAAATGACCTAAATGTTCCTTTAATGACACAAACACACCTATTGGATGCACAAGATTGCATAAAAACCCTAATGCGGCAAGAATAAGACTAGGGAGGATGAAAATGACCTAAATGTTCATCCAATGACACAAATGAACTTATTGGATGCACAAGATTGGTTAAAAACCCTACTTGGACAAGAATAAGCCTAGGGAGGACGAAAATGACCTAAATGTTCGTCCAATGACACAAATACACCTATTGGATGCACAAGATTGGTTAAAAACCCTAATTGGACAAGAATAAGCCTAGGGAGGACGAAAATGACCTAAATGTTCGTCCAATGACACAAACACACCTATTGGATGCACAAGATTGCATAAAAACCCTAATTGGACAAGAATAAGACTAGGGAGGACGAAAAATGACCTAAATGTTCATCCAATGACACAAATGAACTTATTGGATGCACAAGATTGGTTAAAAACCCTAATTGGACAAGAATAAGCTTATGGAGGACGAAAATGATCTAAATGTTCGTCCAATGACACAAACACACCTATTGGATGCACAAGATTGCATAAAAACCCTAATTGGACAAGAATAAGACTAGGGAGGACGAAAATGACCTAAATGTTCCTCCAATGACACAAACACACCTATTGGATGCACAAGATTGCATAAAAACCTAATTCGACAAGAATAAGACTAAGGACGACGAAAATTACCTAAATGTTCATCCAATGACACAAATGAACTTATTGGATGCACAAGATTGGTTAAAAACCCTAATTGGACAAGAATAAGCCTAGGGAGGACGAAAATGACCTAAATGTTCGTCCAATGACACAAACACACCTATTGGATGCACAAGATTGCATAAAAACCCTAATTGGACAAGAATAAGACTAGGGAGGACGAAAATGACCTAAATGTTCCTCCAATGACACAAACACACCTATTGGATGCACAAGATTGCATAAAAACCCTAATTGGACAACAATAAGACTAGGGAGGACGAAAATGACCTAAATGTTCATCCAATGACACAAACACACATATTGGATGCACAAGATTGCTTAAAACCCTAATTGGACAAGAATAAGACTAGGGAGGACGGAAATGACCTAAATGTTCAACCAATGACACAAATGAACTTATTGGATGCACAAGGTTGGTTAAAAACCCTAATTGGACAAGAATAAGCCTGGGGAGGACGAAAATGACCTAAATGTTCGTCCAACGACACAAACACACCTATTGGATGCACAAGATTGCATAAAAACCCTAATTGGACAAGAATAAGACTAGGGAGGACGAAAATGACCTAAATGTTCCTCCAATGACCCAAACACACCTATTGGATGCACAAGATTGCATAAAAACCCTAATTGGACAAGAATAAGCCTAGGGAGGACGAAAATGACCTAAATGTTTGTCCAATGACACAAACACACCTATTGGATGCACAAGATTGCATAAAATCCCTAATTGGACAAGAATAAGACTAGGGAGGACGAAAATGACCTAAATGTTCCTCCAATGACACAAACACACCTATTGGATGCACAAGATTGCATAAAAACCCTAATTGGACAAGAATAAG
>JBBPBR010002204.1:0-12888 GCA_037974775.1 Cicer pinnatifidum | reverse complement strand
GAATAAGCCTAGGGAGGACGAAAATGACCTAATTGATCATCCAATGACACAAATGAACTTTTTGGATGCACAAGATTGGTTAAAAACCCTAATTGGACAAGAATAAGCCTAGGGAGGACGAAAATGATCTAATTGATCATCCAATGACACAAACACACCTATTGGATGCACAAGATTGGTTAAAAATCCTAATTGGACAAGAATATGCCTAGGGAGGACGAAAATGACCTAATTGATCATCCAATGAGACAAACACACCTATTGGATGCACAAGATTGGTTAAAAACCATAATTGGACAAGAATAAGCCTAGGGAGGACGAAAATGATCTAATTGATCATCCAATGACACAAACACACCTATTGGAGGCACAAGATTGGTTAAAAACCCTAGTTGGACATGAATAAGCCTAGGGAGGACGAAAATGACCTAATTGATCATCCAACGACACAAATGAACTTTTTGGATGCACAAGATTGGTTAAAAACCCTAATTGGACAAGAATAAGCCTAGGGAGGACGAAAATGATCTAATTGATCATCCAATGACACAAACACACCTATTGGATGCACAAGATTGGTTAAAAATCCTAATTGGACAAGAATATGCCTAGGGAGGACGAAAATGACCTAATTGATCATCCAATGAGACAAACACACCTATTGGATGCACAAGATTGGTTAAAAACCATAATTGGACAAGAATAAGCCTAGGGAGGACGAAAATGATCTAATTGATCATCCAATGACACAAACACACCTATTGGAGGCACAAGATTGGTTAAAAACCCTAGTTGGACATGAATAAGCCTAGGGAGGACGAAAATGACCTAATTGATCATCCAACGACACAAATGAACTTTTTGGATGCACAAGATTGGTTAAAAACCCTAATTGGACAAGAATAAGCCTAGGGAGGACGAAAATGATCTAATTGATCATCCAATGACACAAACACACCTATTGGATGCACAAGATTGGTTAAAAATCCTAATTGGACAAGAATATCCCTAGGGAGGACGAAAATGACCTAATTGATCATCCAATGACACAAACACACCTATTGGATGCACAAGATTGGTTAAAAACCCTAGTTGGACAAGAATATGCCTAGGGAGGACGAAAATGACCTAATTGATCATCCAATGACACAAATGAACTTATTGGATAGAATAAGCCTAGGGAGGACGAAAATGACCTAATTCATCATCCAATGACACAAACACACCTATTGGATGCACAAGATTGGTTAAAAACCCTAATTGGACAAGAATAAGCCTAGGGAGGACGAAAATGACCTAATTGATCATCCAATGACACAAACACACCTATTGGATGCACAAGATTGGTTAAAAACCCTAATTGGATAAGAATATGCCTAGGGAGGACGAAAATGACCTAAATATTAATTCAATGACACAAACAAAGTTATTGGAAGCACAAGATTGGTTAAAAACCCTAATTGGACAAGAATAAGCCTAGGGAGGACGAAAATGACCTAATTGATCATCCAATGACACAAACACACCTATTGGATGCACAAGATTGGTTAAAAACCATAGTTGGACAAGAACATGCCTAGGGAGGACGAAAATGACCTAATTGATCATCCAATGACACTAATGAACCTATTGGATGCACAAGATTGGTTAAAAACCCTAATTGGACAAGAATAAGCCTAGGGAGGACGAAAATGACCTAATTGATCATCCAATGACACTAATGAACTTATTGGATGCACAAGATTGGTTAAAAACCCTAATTGGACAAGAATAAGCCTAGGGAGGACCAAAATGACCTAATTGATCATGCAATGACACAAACACACCTATTGGATGCACAAGATTGGTTAAAAACCCTAGTTGGACAAGAACATGCCTAGGGAGGACGAAAATGACCTAATTGATCATCCAATGACACTAATGAACTTATTGGATGCACAAGATTGGTTAAAAACCCTAATTGGACAAGAATAAGCCTAGGGAGGACGAAAATGACCTAATTGATCATCCAATGACACAAACACACCTATTGGATGCACAAGATTGGTTAAAAACCCTAATTGGACAAGAATATGCCTAGGAAGGACGAAAATGACCTAAATATTAATCCAATGACACAAACAAACTTATTGGATGCACAAGATTGGTTAAAAACCCTAATTGGACAAGAATAAGCCTAGGGAGGACGAAAATGATCTAATTGATCATCCAATGACACAAACACACCTATTGGATGCACAAGATTGGTTAAAAATCCTAATTGGACAAGAATATGCCTAGGGAGGACGAAAATGACCTAATTGATCATCCAATGAGACAAACACACCTATTGGATGCACAAGATTGGTTAAAAACCATAATTGGACAAGAATAAGCCTAGGGAGGACGAAAATGATCTAATTGATCATCCAATGATACAAACACACCTATTGGATGCACAAGATTGGTTAAAAACCCTAATTGGACAAGAATATGCCTATGGAGGACGAAAATGACCTAAATATTAATTCAATGACACAAACAAACTTATTGGAAGCACAAGATTGGTTAAAAATCCTAATTGGACAAGAATAAGCCTAGGGAGGACGAAAATGACCTAATTGATCATCCAATGACACAAACACACCTATTGGATGCACAAGATTGGTTAAAAACCATAGTTGGACAAGAACATGCCTAGGGAGGACGAAAATGACCTAATTGATCATCCAATGACACTAATGAACCTATTGGATGCACAAGATTGGTTAAAAACCCTAATTGGACAAGAATAAGCCTGGGGAGGACGAAAATGACCTAATTGATCATCCAATGACACTAATGCACTTATTGGATGCACAAGATTGGTTAAAAACCCTAGTTGGACAAGAATAAGCCTAGGGAGGACGAAAATGACCTAATTGATCATCCAATGACACAAACACACCTATTGGATGCACAAGATTGGTTAAAAACCTTAATTGGACAAGAATAAGCCTAGGGAGGACGAAAATGACCTAATTGATCATCCAATGACACAAATGAACTTATTGGATGCACAAGATTGTTAAAAACCCTAATTGGACAAGAATAAGCCTAGGGAGGACGAAAATGACCTAATTGATCATCCAATGACACAAACACACCTATTGGATGCACAAGATTGGTTAAAAACCCTAATTGGACAAGAATAAGCCTAGGGAGGACGAAAATGACCTAACCGATCATCCATTGCCACAAACACACCTATTGGATGCACAAGATTGGTTAAAAACCCTAATTGGACAAGAATATGCCTAGGGAGGACGAAAATGACCTAATGGATCATCCAATGACACAAACACACCTATTGGATGCACAAGATTGGTTAAAAACCCTAATTGGACAAGAATATGCCTAGGGAGGACGAATATGACCTAAATGTTAATCCAATAACACAAATGAACTTATTGGATGCACAAAATTGGTTAAAAACCCTAATTGGACAAGAATAAACCTAGGGAGAACGAAAATGACCTAAATGTTAATCCAATGACACAACTCAACTTATTGGATGCACAAGATTGGTTAAAAACCGTAATTGGACAAGAATAAGCCTAGGGAGGACGAAAATGACCTAATTGATCATCCAATGACACTAATGAACTTATTGGATGCACAAGATTGGTTAAAAACCCTAATTGGACAAGAATAAGCCTAGGGAGGACGAAAATGACCTAATTGATCATCCAATGACACAAACACACCTATTGGATGCACAAGATTGGTTAAAAACCCTAACTGGACAAGAATATGCCTAGGGAGGACGAAAATGACCTAATTGATCATCCAATGACACAAATGAACTTATTGGATGCACAAGATTGGTTCAAAACCCAAATTGGACAGGAATAAGCCTAGGGAGGACGAAAATTACCTAATTGATCATCCAATGACACAAACACACCTATTGGATGCACAAGATTGGTTAAAAACCCTAGTTGGACAAGAACATGCCTAGGGAGGACGAAAATGACCTAATTGATCATCCAATGACACTAATGAACCTATTGGATGCACAAGATTGGTTAAAAACCCTAATTGGACAAGAATAAGCCTAGGGAGGACGAAAATGACCTAATTGATCATCCAATGACACTAATGCACTTATTGGATGCACAAGATTGGTTAAAAACCCTAGTTGGACAAGAATAAGCCTAGGGAAGACGAAAATGACCTAATTGATCATCCAATGACACAAACACACCTATTGGATGCACAAGATTGGTTAAAAACCCTAACTGGACAAGAATATGCCTAGGGAGGACGAAAATGACCTAATGGATCATCCAATGACACAAACACACCTATTGGATGCACAAGATTGGTTAAAAACCCTAATTGGACAAGAATATGCCTAGGGAGGACGAATATGACCTAAATGTTAATCCAATAACACAAACGAACTTATTGGATGCACAAAATTGGTTAAAAACCCTAATTGGACAAGAATAAGCCTAGGGAGAACGAAAATGACCTAAATGTTAATCCAATGACACAACTCAACTTATTGGATGCACAAGATTGGTTAAAAACCCTAATTGGACAAGAATAAGCCTAGGGAGGACGAAAATGATCTAATTGATCATCCAATGACACTAATGAACTTATTGGATGCACAAGATAGGTTAAAAACCCTAATTGGACAAGAATAAGCCTAGGGAGGACGAAAATGACCTAATTGATCATCCAATGACACAAACACACCTATTGGATGCACAAGGTTGGTTAAAAACCCTAACTGGACAAGAATATGCCTAGGGAGGACGAAAATGACCTTATTGATCATCCAATGACACAAACACCCCTATTGGATGCACAAGATTGGTTAAAAACCCTAATTGGACAAGAATAAGCCTAGGGAGGACGAATATGACCTAAATGTTAATCCAATAACACAAATGAACTTATTGGATGCACAAAATTGGTTAAAAACCCTAATTGGACAAGAATAAGCCTAGGGAGAACGAAAATGACCTAAATGTTAATCCAATGACACAACTCAACTTATTGAATGCACAAGATTGGTTAAAAACCCTAATTGGACAAGAATAAGCCTAGGGAGGACGAAAATGACCTAATTGATCATCCAATGACACAAACACACCTATTGGATGCACAAGATTGGTTAATAACCCTAATTGGACAAGAATATGCCTAGGGAGGACGAAAATGACCTAAATATTAATTCAATGACACAAACAAACTTACCGGATGCACAAGATTGGTTAAAAACCCTAATTGGACAAGAATAAGCCTAGGGAGGACGAAAATGACCTAATTGATCATCCAATAACACAAACACACCTATTAGTTGCACAAGATTGGTTAAAAACCCTAATTGGACAAGAATAAGCCTAGGGAGGACGAAAATGACCTAATTGATCATCCAATGACACAAACACACCTATTGGATGCACAAGATTGGTTAAAAACCCTAATTGGACAAGAATATGCCTAAGGAGGACGAAAATGACCTAAATGTTAATCCAATGACACAAATGAACTTATTGGAGGCACAAGATTGGTTAAAAACCCTAATTGGACAAGAATAAGCCTAGGGAGGACGAAAATGACCTAATTGATCATCCAATGACACAAACACACCTATTGGATGCACAAGATTGGTTAAAAACCCTAATTGGACAAGAATATGCCTAGGGAGGACGAATATGACCTAAATGTTAATCCAATAACACAAATGAACTTATAGGATGCACAGTTTGGTTAAAAACCCTAATTGGACAAGAATAAGCCTAGGGAGAACGAAAATGACCTAATTGACCATCCAATGACACAAACACACCTATTGGATGCACAAGATTGGTTAAAAACCCTAATTGGACAAGAATAAGCCTAGGGAGGACGAAAATGACCTAATTGATCATCCAATGACACAAACACACCTATTGGATGCACAAGATTGGTTAAAAACCCTAATTGGACAAGAATAAGCCTAGGGAGGACGAAAATGACCTAATTGATCATCTAATGACACAAACACAGATATTGGATACACAAGATTGGTTAAAAACCCTAATTGGACAACAATATGCCTAGGGAGGACGAATATGAACTAAATGTTAAACCAATAATACAAATGAACTTATTGGATGCACAAGATTGGTTAAAAACCCTAATTGGACAAGAATAAGCCTAGGGAGAACGAAAATGACCTAAATATTAATCCAATGACACAACTCAACTTATTGGATGCACAAGATTGGTTAAAAACCCTAATTGGACAAGAATAAGCCTAGGGAGGACGAAAATGACCTAATTGATCATCCAATGACACAAACACACCTATTGGATGCACAAGATTGTTTAAAAACCCTAATTGGACAAGAATATGCCTAGGGAGGACGAAAATAACCTAAATGTTAATCCAATGACACAAATGAACTTATTGGATGCACAAGATTGCTTAAAAACCCTAATTGGACAAGAATAAGCCTAGGGAGGACGAAAATGACCTAATTGATCATCCAATGACACAAACACACCTATTGGATGCACAAGATTGGTTAAAAACCATAGTTGGACAAGAACATGCCTAGGGAGGACGAAAATGACCTAATTGATCATCCAATGACACTAATGAACCTATTGGATGCACAAGATTGGTTAAAAACCCTAATTGGACAAGAATAAGCCTAGGGAGGACGAAAATGACCTAATTGATCATCCAATGACACTAATGAACTTATTGGATGCACAAGATTGGTTAAAAACCCTAATTGGACAAGAATAAGCCTAGGGAGGACCAAAATGACCTAATTGATCATGCAATGACACAAACACACCTATTGGATGCACAAGATTGGTTAAAAACCCTAGTTGGACAAGAACATGCCTAGGGAGGACGAAAATGACCTAATTGATCATCCAATGACACTAATGAACTTATTGGATGCACAAGATTGGTTAAAAACCCTAATTGGACAAGAATAAGCCTAGGGAGGACGAAAATGACCTAATTGATCATCCAATGACACAAACACACCTATTGGATGCACAAGATTGGTTAAAAACCCTAATTGGACAAGAATATGCCTAGGAAGGACGAAAATGACCTAAATATTAATCCAATGACACAAACAAACTTATTGGATGCACAAGATTGGTTAAAAACCCTAATTGGACAAGAATAAGCCTAGGGAGGACGAAAATGATCTAATTGATCATCCAATGACACAAACACACCTATTGGATGCACAAGATTGGTTAAAAATCCTAATTGGACAAGAATATGCCTAGGGAGGACGAAAATGACCTAATTGATCATCCAATGAGACAAACACACCTATTGGATGCACAAGATTGGTTAAAAACCATAATTGGACAAGAATAAGCCTAGGGAGGACGAAAATGATCTAATTGATCATCCAATGATACAAACACACCTATTGGATGCACAAGATTGGTTAAAAACCCTAATTGGACAAGAATATGCCTATGGAGGACGAAAATGACCTAAATATTAATTCAATGACACAAACAAACTTATTGGAAGCACAAGATTGGTTAAAAATCCTAATTGGACAAGAATAAGCCTAGGGAGGACGAAAATGACCTAATTGATCATCCAATGACACAAACACACCTATTGGATGCACAAGATTGGTTAAAAACCATAGTTGGACAAGAACATGCCTAGGGAGGACGAAAATGACCTAATTGATCATCCAATGACACTAATGAACCTATTGGATGCACAAGATTGGTTAAAAACCCTAATTGGACAAGAATAAGCCTGGGGAGGACGAAAATGACCTAATTGATCATCCAATGACACTAATGCACTTATTGGATGCACAAGATTGGTTAAAAACCCTAGTTGGACAAGAATAAGCCTAGGGAGGACGAAAATGACCTAATTGATCATCCAATGACACAAACACACCTATTGGATGCACAAGATTGGTTAAAAACCCAAATTGGACAAGAATAAGCCTAGGGAGGACGAAAATGACCTAATTGATCATCCAATGACACAAACACACCTATTGGATGCACAAGATCGATTTAAAACCCTAGTTGGACAAGAATATGCCTAGGGAGCACGAAAATGACCTAAATATTAATTCAATGACACAAACAAACTTATCGGATGCACAAGATTGGTTAAAAACCCTAATTGGACAAGAATAAGCCTAGGGAGGACGAAAATGACCTAATTGATCATCCAATGACACAAACACACCTATTGGATGCACAAGATTGGTTAAAAACCCTAATTGGACAAGAATAAGCCTAGGGAGGACGAAAATGACCTAATTGATCATCCAATAACACAAACAAACCTATTGGATGCACAAGATTGGTTAAAAACCCTAATTGGACAAGAATATACCTAGGGAGGACGAAAATGACCAAAATATTAATTCAATGACGTAAACAAACTTATTGGATGCCCAAGATTGGTTAAAAACTCTAATTGGACAAGAATAAGCCTAGGGAGGACGAAAATGACCTAAATGTTAATCCAATGACACAAATGAACTTATTGGATGCACAAGATTGGTTAAAAACCCTAATTGGGCAAGAATAAGCCTAGGGAGGACGAAAATGACCTAATTGATCATCCAATGACACAAACACACCTATTGGATGCACAAGATTGGTTAAAAACCCTAATTGGACAAGAATAAGCCTAGGGAGGACGAAAATGACCTAATTGATCATCCAATGACATAAACACACCTATTGGATGCACAAGATCGATTTAAAACCCTAGTTGGACAAGAATATGCCTAGGGAGCACGAAAATGACCTAAATATTAATTCAATGACACAAACAAACTTATCGGATGCAAAAGATTGGTTAAAAACCCTAATTGGACAAGAATAAGCCTAGGGAGGACGAAAATGACCTAATTGATCATCCAATGACACAAACACACCTATTGGATGCACAAGATTGGTTAAAAACCCTAATTGGACAAGAATATGCCTAGGGAGGAGGAAAATTTCCTAAATATTAATTCAATGACACAAACAAAGTTATTGGATGCACAAGATTGGTTAAAAACCCTAATTGGACAAGAATAAGCCTAGGGAGGACGAAAATGACCTAATTGATCATCCAATGACACAAACACACCTATTGGATGCACAAGATTGGTTAAAAACCCTAATTGGACAAGAATAAGCCTAGGGAGGACAACAATGACCTAATTGATCATCCAATGACACAAACACACCTATTGGATGCACAAGAATGGTTAAAAACCCTAATTGGACAAGAATAAGCCTAGGGAGGACGAAAATGACCTAATTGATCATCCAATGACACAAACACACCTATTGGATGCACAAGATTGGTTAAAAACCCTAATTGGACAAGAATAAGCCTAGGGAGGACGAAAATGACCTAATTGATCATCCAATGACACAAACACACCTATTGGATGCACAAGATTGGTTAAAAACCCTAATTGGACAAGAATATGCCTAGGGAGGACGAAAATGACCTAAATGTTAATCCAATGACACAACTCAACTTATTGGATGCACAAGATTGGTTAAAAACTCTAATTGGACAAGAATATGCCTAGGGAGGACGAAAATGACATTAATATTAATTCAATGACACAAACAAAGTTATTGGATGCACAAGATTGGTTAAAAACCCTAATTGGACAAGAATAAGCCTAGGGAGGACGAAAATGACCTAATTGATCATCCAATGACACAAACACACCTATTGGATGCACAAGATTGGTTAAAAACCCTAATTGGACAAGAAAAAGCCTAGGGAGGACGAAAATGACCTAATTGATCATCCAATGACAAAAACACGCCTATTGGATGCACAAGATTGGTTAAAAACCCTAATTGGACAAGAAAAAGCCTAGGGAGGACGAAAATGACCTAATTGATCATCCAATGACACAAACACACCTATTGGATGCACAAGATTGGTTAAAAACCCTAATTGGACAAGAATATGCCTTGGGAGGACGAAAATGACCTAAATGTTCATCCAATGACACAAATGAACTTATCGGATGCACAAGATTGGTTAAAAACCCTAATTGGACAAGAATAAGCCTAGGGAGGACGAAAATGACCTAATTGATCATCCAATGACACAAACACACCTATTGGATGCACAAGATTGGTTAAAAACCCTAATTGGACAAGAATATGCCTAGGGAGGACGAAAATGACCTAATTGATCATCCAATGACACTAACGCACCTATTGGATGCACAAGATTGGTTAAAAACCCTAATTGGACAAGAATAAGCCTAGGGAGGACGAAAATGACCTAATTGATCATCCAATGACACAAACACACCTATTGGATGCACAAGATTGGTTAAAAACCCTAATTGGGCAAGTATAAGCATAAGGAGGACGAAAATGACCTAATTGATCATCCAATGACACAAACACACCTACTGGATGCACAAGATTGGTTAAAAACCCTAATTGGACAAGAATAAGCCTAGGGAGGACGAAAATGACCTAATTGATCATCCAATGACACAAACACACCTATTGGATGCACAAGATTGGTTAAAAACCCTAATTGGACAACAATATGCCTAGGGAGGACGAAAATGACCTAAATATTAATTCAATGACACAAACAAAGTTATGGGATGCACAAGATTGGTTAAAAACCCTAATTGGACAAGAATAAGCCTAGGGAGGACGAAAATGACCTAATTGATCATCCAATGACACAAACACACCTATTGGATGCACAAGATTGGTTAAAAACCCTAATTGGACAAGATGATGCCTAGGGAGGACGAAAATGAACTAAATATTAATTCAATGACACAAACAAACTTATTGGATGCACAAGATTGGTTAAAAACCCTAATTGGACAAGAATAAGCCTAGGGAGGACGAAAATGAGCAAATTGATCATCCAATGACACAAACACACCTATTGGATGCACAAGATTGGTTAAAAACCCTAATTGGACAAGAATAAGCCTAGGGAGGACGAAAATGACCTAATTGATCATCCAATGACACAAACACACCTATTGGATGCACAAGATTGGTTAAAAACCCTAATTGGACAAGAATAAGCCTAGGGAGGACGAAAATGACCTAATTGATCATCCAATGACACAAACACACCTATTGGATGCACAAGATTGGTTAAAAACCCTAATTGGACAAGAACAAGCCTAGGGAGGACGAAAATGACCTAAATGTTAATCCAATGACACAAACACACCTATTGGATGCACAACATTGGTTAAAAACCCTAATTGGACTAGAATAAGCTTAGGGAGGACGAAAATGACCTAATTGATCATCCAATGTCACAAACACACCTATTGGAAGCACAAGATTGGTTAAAAACCCTAATTGGACAAGAATATGACTAGGAAGGACGAAAATGACCTAAATGTTAATCCAATGACAGAAATGAACTTATTGGATGCACAAGATTGGTTAAAAACCCTAATTGGACAAGAATAAGCCTAGGGAGGACGAAAATGACCTAATTGATCATCCAATGACACAAACACACCTATTGGATGCACAAGATTGGTTAAAAACCCTAATTGGACAAGAATATGCCTAGGGAGGAGGAAAATGACCTAAAAATTAATTCAATGACACAAACAAAGTTATTGGATGCACAAGATTGGTTAAAAACCCTAATTGGACAAGAATAAGCCTAGGGAGGACGAAAATGACCTAATTGATCATCCAATGACACAAACACACCTATTGGATGCACAAGATTGGTTAAAAACCCTAACTGGACAAGAATATGCCTAGGGAGGACGAAAATGACCTAATTGATCATCCAATGACACAAATGAACTTATTGGATGCACAAGATTGGTTCAAAACCCAAATTGGACAGGAATAAGCCTAGGGAGGACGAAAATTACCTAATTGATCATCCAATGACACAAACACACCTATTGGATGCACAAGATTGGTTAAAAACCCTAGTTGGACAAGAACATGCCTAGGGAGGACGAAAATGACCTAATTGATCATCCAATGACACTAATGAACCTATTGGATGCACAAGATTGGTTAAAAACCCTAATTGGACAAGAATAAGCCTAGGGAGGACGAAAATGACCTAATTGATCATCCAATGACACTAATGCACTTATTGGATGCACAAGATTGGTTAAAAACCCTAGTTGGACAAGAATAAGCCTAGGGAAGACGAAAATGACCTAATTGATCATCCAATGACACAAACACACCTATTGGATGCACAAGATTGGTTAAAAACCCTAACTGGACAAGAATATGCCTAGGGAGGACGAAAATGACCTAATGGATCATCCAATGACACAAACACACCTATTGGATGCACAAGATTGGTTAAAAACCCTAATTGGACAAGAATATGCCTAGGGAGGACGAATATGACCTAAATGTTAATCCAATAACACAAACGAACTTATTGGATGCACAAAATTGGTTAAAAACCCTAATTGGACAAGAATAAGCCTAGGGAGAACGAAAATGACCTAAATGTTAATCCAATGACACAACTCAACTTATTGGATGCACAAGATTGGTTAAAAACCCTAATTGGACAAGAATAAGCCTAGGGAGGACGAAAATGATCTAATTGATCATCCAATGACACTAATGAACTTATTGGATGCACAAGATAGGTTAAAAACCCTAATTGGACAAGAATAAGCCTAGGGAGGACGAAAATGACCTAATTGATCATCCAATGACACAAACACACCTATTGGATGCACAAGGTTGGTTAAAAACCCTAACTGGACAAGAATATGCCTAGGGAGGACGAAAATGACCTTATTGATCATCCAATGACACAAACACCCCTATTGGATGCACAAGATTGGTTAAAAACCCTAATTGGACAAGAATAAGCCTAGGGAGGACGAA